>JAYESA010000005.1:15542247-15544747 GCA_036927795.1 Iris macrosiphon | reverse complement strand
TTAGAGGGTATAGGCGGGGTATATAACGTAGGTTGAGGTATCGGATACCGAGGATATCCCGGTATCTCAAGGAGGCGAGTTTGAGAGTTTTCTAGCTTAATAAGCTCGGTTTGACCTAGAATTTCAGGAGCACCCTAGTTTGACCTAGACTTGACCGTAGTTGACTCGGTTGACCGCCAAAGTCAACTTTTGACCTAGAGTTGACTTTTTAGACCCAGAGTTGACTTTTTGACCCAGATTTTACCGGTTTGACCCGTTGACCTAGAACGACCCTAGAAGCCTATTTTTACTTATTTTATATCTGTTTAACTCATTAGAAACCTGTTTAACCTTGCTTTTCGAAATAGGTCCTTGCGACACCAGTTCGGATCGCCAGTTGCTCAGGACGTCAGGCGAGTATATTCTCTGATAGTTTTCATTATCTGATGATTATTATGATTCAGCTTCTAGTATAGTATCATCTGATTATTCTGACATAACACGGGACACTGACTGGTATTTCTGGATTCATTTACTTGTGACACGTATATTTCATGTTTCTGGCCTCTATTCTGGAATCACTACTGGCATCACCTACAGACATCACTACAGGCATCACTCATGTTTCAGGCTGGACTCATCTTGATTTACGTGTCGGGTCTTGGATCCACTTATATTAGTCGGGCGGGGAAATACTCGAGTAGACATGTAAACATTCCCATCTGGAATTATCAGGAATCACTCCCTCTGGTCTAATCTGGAATGATAGCAGCCGCGCACCCAGTGCGCGGTGAGCCGTACTTACCCCTAGCCGTTTACATGTCGAAACAAGTATTTCAAAGACACCGAGTTCATTCTTTATAGTCTGGACTCTCTTGCATTCTTGCTGGTCTCACTTACATGTTTCTGGACTTGACTCACTACATATTTTTCATGCTGGACTCACTACACGTTCATGTGCACGGACTTGATCTTAGCTTAGATTCTTGTATCTTGCAGTCATTACTATCTTGTTTCTGATATCCATGCATCTTTACCTTTATGCACCAGTAATTTATATATATTTCTTGTTTTATACTTGTTTCATTCTTCTTGCTACTTGTTATAACTGTTTTATAGTTTTTATCATTTAAATGGAACTGCTGTTAGAGATGTACTTGCTCTAGTCCTGACTGGACATATTTTTCAGAGTATCCGGAGGAGTGGTGTCCGACGTTTTATGGACCTGAGCCTGTCGATGGTGCAGACAGGGACCCTTTAGTTTAGGAGTGATTTCCGGGTTGGTAGCCCGGATCACTAGGATCTTGTTATTGTTTTTATTAGCTTTTAGCACCGGATTTGTCTCCGGTTTTGGATTGAGACCTTGTATTGTATATTATTTTGGATGTTGTATTATTATTATTGATGTTGTGGTTGTTGTAGTAGTTGTTGGTTAGACTTTGGAGTTGTTAGTCTTCTTTGTTATCTTATCGTGCTTAGATTCGTGATTGAGTACTTGAGATTATCATTATGATATTGCTCCTCCGTTTGGAGTTGAGATCTTGACAGGTTTATATATTGATTGCGTGAGATTGTTATTTAGATAGTTGACCTAGACAGCGTTCTACCGCCGATGCTGCGGCGTAGGCTGGACGTACCCACGACTCATGCCCGATTTTTCCGGGTGCGGGTCGTGACACATTTTTGGTGGCAGCCCCATGCAGGTCTCAATTCGCAATTAGTGCGATGTCGTGGTGGTACAACAACTTAGTTGTACTGCTGCGAGCCTGCTATAGGATATAGGATCTAGGATGAGAGTGTACTCAATCACGACTAGGAACAATTCTAATCAAATTATTCCAAAATTGCTTCTTTTGAAATATTACTGTCCTTCTTTGATGATATCGTATCTTGCGCCGTATTGACTTCTTTTGATCTGTGTTCAGGATGCCTCCGAAGACACGATCCTATCGTACCATTCCAGCAGTTGCCACTGAGAGGTCTGCTACCTCTCGTCCAGCTCGTATTCAGGCAGCTGCTACCGCTCCACTCACCACTTATGCGGTTGAGGGAGCATCTGCTTCTCTCGGGGATCCTCCTCCACCTATCGATCTGAGGACTACCCCAGTCGTTCCGGTGGTTCCTCCACCACTTCTTGCTCCAGTAGATGCCGCACAGTTATTTGCGTTCTTCAGGGAGATGATGGACGCGCATCACTGTCAGGTGGATGTGATGAGGCTGGGCATTGAGAACGCCCACCAGGTGGCCATGACGGCAGTGGATAGGGTGGCACAGATTCAGCCACAGGCAGATCAGATTCAGCATCCGAGGCCGGGTAGTATTATTGACTTTCAGAGGATACGACCCAAGGAGTTCCGTGGTACAGAAGGGATCATGTACACGAATGACTGGATAGAGCAGATCGAGGGGATCTTCAGGCTGGCACAGATTCCAAACAGTATGCAGATAGAGGCAGTGGGCAGTCAGATGTTCGACCTCGCTTTGACATGGTATCGTACAGATACGAGGATCGCGGCGCCAG
>JAYESA010000005.1:15382247-15537247 GCA_036927795.1 Iris macrosiphon | reverse complement strand
TGTCGGGTCTTGGATCCACTTATATTAGTCGGGCGGGGAAATACTCGAGTAGACATGTAAACATTTCCATCTGGAATTATCAGGAATCACTCCCTCTGGTCTAATCTGGAATGATAGCAGCCGCGCACCCAGTGCGCGGTGAGCCGTACTTACCCCTAGCCGTTTACATGTCGAAACAAGTATTTCAAAGACACCGAGTTCATTCTTTATAGTCTGGACTCTCTTGCATTCTTGCTGGTCTCACTTACATGTTTCTGGACTTGACTCACTACATGTTTTTCATGCTGGACTCACTACACGTTCATGTGCACGGACTTGATCTTAGCTTAGATTCTTGTATCTTGCAGTCATTACTATCTTGTTTCTGATATCCATGCATCTTTACCTATATGCACCAGTAATTTATATATATTTCTTGTTTTATACTTGTTTCATTCTTCTTGCTACTTGTTATAACTGTTTTATAGTTTTTATCATTTAAATGGAACTGCTGTTAGAGATGTACTTGCTCTAGTCCTGACTGGACATATTTTTCAGAGTATCCGGAGGAGTGGTGTCCGACGTTTTATGGACCTGAGCCTGTCGATGGTGCAGACAGGGACCCTTTAGTTTAGGAGTGATTTCCGGGTTGGTAGTCCGGATCACTAGGATCTTGTTATTGTTTTTATTAGCTTTTAGCACCGAATTTGTCTCCGGTTTTGGATTGAGACCTTGTATTGTATATTATTTTGGATGTTGTATTATTATTATTGATGTTGTGGTTATTGTAGTAGTTGTTGGTTAGACTTTGGAGTTGTTAATCTTCTTTGTTATCTTATCGTGCTTAGATTCGTGATTGAGTACTTGAGATTATCATTATGATATTGCTCCTCCGTTTGGAGTTGAGATCTTGACAGGTTTATATATTGATTGCGTGAGATTGTTATTTAGATAGTTGACCTAGACAGCGTTCTACCGCCGATGCTGCGGCGTAGGCTGGACGTACCCACGACTCATGCCCAATTTTTTCGGGTGCGGGTCGTGACACGTTTTTGGTGGCGGCCCCATGCAGGTCTCGATTCGCAATTAGTGCGATGTCGTGGTGGTACAACAACTTAGTTGTACTGCTGTGAGCCTGCTATAGGATATATGATCTAGGATGAGAGTGTACTCAATCACGACTAGGAACAATTCCAATCAAATTATTCCAAAATTACTTCTTTTGAAATATTACTGTCCTTCTTTGATGATATCGTATCTTGTGCCGTATTGACTTCTTTTGATCTGTGTTTAGGATGCCTCCGAAGACACGATCCCATCGTACCGTTCCAGTAGTTTCCACTGAGAGGTCTGCTACCTCTCGTCCAGCTCGTATTCAGGCAGCTGCTACCGCTCCACTCACCACTCATGCGGTTGAGGGAGCATCTGCTTCTCTCGGGGATCCTCCTTCACCTATCGATCCGAGGACTACCCCAGTCGTTCCGGTGGTTCCTCCAATCGAGAATGAGACTTATGTCAATGTTGTTTGCTTCTATCCTAATTTTATCAGTCACACAACCCTTCGGGACGAGAGATATTTGACGATATATGATGTCCATGAAGTCGTTTCTATCGAAATTGCTTCCAGGAAGGTTGTGTGGCTGTTGAGATCAAGATAGAAATAACAATAATGTCACAATTCTCATTCTCGATAAAACTAAATACCATAAGTCACACAATCTCAACCATGCAAAACTAATTAACCCAAGTCACACAATCATTACATATTTCTGTTTAGATTTAGGGTATCATAGAATATTTCAAAATTTGTGTTTTGGTCTCCATTTTGGCCAGCCAGCCAAGTCAACCATTAGATTAAAACCCAAATTATATTCTGAATAATATGAAAATATAAACATAAAATTTTAATATTATATGTCAATGTTGTTTGCTTCACGAAGATTGTGTGACTTGGCTTTTTAGTTTTGTCATGATCAATCGAGAATGAGACTTATGTCAATGTTGTTTGCTTCTATCCTAATTTCATCAGTCACACAACCCTTCGGATCTCTGGAGTTGCAAGCATGCAATAATGTGATTGGGACGAGAGAAATTTGACGATACACGATGTCCATGAAGTTGTTTCCATCAAAATTGTCGCAGGAAGGTTGTGTGGCTGTTGAGATCAAAATAGAAATAACAACAATGTTACAATTCTCATTCTCGACAAAACTAAATAACACAAGTCACACAATCTCAACCATGCAAAACTAATTAACCCAAGTCACACAATCATTACATATTTTCGTTTAGATTTAGGGTATCAAATAATATTTTAAATTTGTGTTTTGGTCTCCATTTTGGGCAGCCAGCCAAGTCAACCATTAGAACAACACCCAAATCATATTCTAAAAAATATGAAAATATAAACATAAAATTTTAATATTATATGAGACCCTAAAACTAAATAACCCTAAAGTTCAAGTTAGACAAAAATTCAAACAATATAATGAACGAAAAAAACATAATAATTTTGGTTTGGTTCACTATGGTCTCTTGGAAAACAAAGATGATTGATGAGATGATGATACAATATGTTATTTTGTTAAATAATATTTAAACTCTACTATTTTGCAAAATATTTTTTTATGTCTGCTATCTTAGAAAAAAATATTTTATTTTTTTCTCGCCGATACACACGAGACTTTGTGCATTCTGTGTTGCATGCCATTTGGGCTCACTGTCCCACACCTCCCCCGCAGTTTGATTCCGAGACCGTCCACCTAGCCAGAAAGGTTATACCTCTTTTCACTAACCACAAGAGCCAATTGAGTTCAGCTTTTATCTAAGTTATTTATTTATTTATTTGGATAGACACCTAAATTTCAGAATAATATTTTATAATTGTACACTTTGTCTCTGTGCAAAAGATCATACAAATATTGCACATGGAAAGTATACAACAACTAAGCTCTACAAAAAGAACCGACAACTAGGGGTGAGCATTATTCAGTTTTGGACCAAAAATTGAACCGAACCGAATAAGATATTTGGTTCAGTTTAAAAAAAATTCGGTCCAAAATCGAATAAGGGATATATATATATATATATATATATATATATATATATATATATATATATATATATATATATATATATATATATATATAGGGAGGGTATCGAGCTCGACATGTGATGGTGTAGGGGTCACGGAAGCTGAAGTCGGCGATAATGGGGGAGTGTCATGAGCTGAGCGAGGATATGAATGTGGCAATCGTAGTGAGGCAGAAAGATAAGGACAAAGCTCCGGACTTGCAAACTGAGGGGATGCAGGGCCAAGATTCCTAGCAGGTGTACATGAAGGCGGATAATGAGATGGTCTTATTTGGTGAGTATGCTAATTTACAACTAGAAGAAGGAGGGGCAGGGACAAACCAGGGGATGACCAATGGCCTGCTAAACAAGATTCAAGGTTGGAAAAGGGAAGCACAAAGCAAAGACACAACGCTACAGAAAGGGACCATGTTAACAAGAAACAAGAAGAAGAGACAAGCAATAGAGGTACAGAGAATGCAGAGTGTCACGACCCGCACCCGGGATAAGGTTACGAGTGGTGAACAACGTTCATCCTACGTCGTAAGAATGACGTAGAATGTTGTCTAGGTCCACAATACTAACTAACATCTCACACAATAATATAAGGTACATGTCAATGTCATCTCAACTTCAAACGGAGGAACAATATAATAACATGATAATATAATCAATACTCGATCACCATAACAAAACTAAAGGAAGAATGACACGATAAGAAATAGAAATAAAAGAGAGTATGAGAGTCTCAATACAAGCCTATGCTACAAGTCTAATCTCAACATAAATCTCAAAAGAATATACATGCCAAATGTCTACTAGAAACAAATACATCTCATATAAATGGTCTAAGTGTCTACAATTGGAGGTACTACAATATAAGGCTCTACAGCCATAGGCTCAAACGGGATCAACCGACTCAAACTCCTGTGGCCCATAGTGCGTTGGACACCAGTACTCTAATAAATCATCTGAAAAATATATCCAATCAGAATGGAGCGAATACAATCCAATAGAAATTCCATTAATTGACAGAAATTATAAAACAACAATAGTAATAAAAATAAATGATGGAAGTAACTGACTAGACAATATCCCAAAAAGAGAATCATGGTAAGCAATAAAAATAAACTGAGAACAATAAGATATAGAATATTACTGTAATGAACTGGAAATAAGGAAATAAAATAATAGCTTATGCCTTAATATCAGTAAAATATGTGATCGTCTTGGGCCTAACACGGGCTATATAAATAAATGGGAGCTAGCGTGACCACACGTAAGTTGCATGATTTGCTAGCTATCACGGGCTACATTATATCACAGGCTATACTGTATGATCACATATTCACTAATATTTTTCCATCCTCCGACTAGTACTCTGATCCAAATCACGACACGTATATCACAATGCACGGTCTAATATCATGCACTATGATCACAGTCTATATAATCACGAAGATATCACGGTAATCACGAAACACGACGATCACTGAGTAATTACAACAATAACATCTCATGACAAGGATCCACGTATACCAATCCGTGTGACCATCGTGTCATGAATCAAATATCTCAATACTAAGTGCATAAAATATAGAGACTGTTAAAAAAACTATCAGAGAATGTACTCGACTCTGTCAGGATCAAATAATGTCACTCGGTGTCCGAGCTAGTGTCACACGCACATAGATATGAATGATATGCCAAATTGGGTGTAATAAAATGATAAATGAGCCAAAATACAATAATGATGCTTTACTAGGTCATTTCTAAGTCACAGTAGTTATTTCTAGGACTCATACTATCTAGTTAGTCTATTTTGGTCATCACTTAGCTAAACTAGCTAAACTAGGTATTACCCTAGAATTTAAGCCACACATATCATTAACTTACTATATATATATATATATATATATATATATATATATATATATATATATATATATATACTACTACTAACTAGTATTAGCTAACTGTCACATTTACTAATAACTACTACTAGCATTCTTACTACCATATATCGATAGCTAACTTACTAAATTGAAAAATACAATATACTAATTATCTAACTAAACTAGCTGACCCTTTATATAAGATCCTTACCACTAACCTAACCGTAACTAACTACACTTACCTGTTACATCATGTGTTGGTTTACTTGTTCACTCGAGCTTGGCCCCAACTATTTTTTCTGATACCTGAAATATTTCCCTTAATCCTAAATACCAAATATCACTCCTCATGATCAGTCCACATCTGTACTAGGATTCACAAAGTTAGCTAACATACAAACTGCTATTAGCCAAAGTGATACCAACTGCAGTCATAAATACGCACAACACTTCAACCAATTGTGTCACGCCCCAGTCCCAAAATACGTAGGACTAGGACACGTAAGCATGCCAGCCGTATGTATATGGCAACTCCAATATATGGAACCCATAACACATGCGTACGCTGTATAATGAACAATAATTCACAAGTGGTATAAACTATCTCAAGTCACAGGGTATATTCTAAATCTCCTCCACAGAAAACATATATAAATAAATAACCAATATCTATGAAACTAGATCTCAATATAAAGTATCTCAAGATGACAGTCGGATGGAAACAAATCCACTGCCGAACTAGAATATAAAATAAACACAATATAAGTATATCACCAATAATCATGAGGCTCGAAGGGAAGACCTCAAATATAAGCAACCTGTCCGGATCTGCGCTCATGTGAATACTCATGACATCTACACCTGGCAAGGAACCAGGTCCTCAGAGGGACATAACAAGATACATAGAAGTATGCCAATAAAGTACTGAAATAAATATCCAATGGGGTCGCCTAACCATCTATGTGAATGCAGTTTGAGAACAACTTTCTTATAAGTGGGCTATCTGGCCATAAAATGGGATTGGCACGATTCTCTCGGAGAATCAGGGGCCTACAAAGCATGTCGTCTTTTGAACGACAGAGGCCGCCAAGTAGTATAGGGGTCATCACGACCGCGTATCTCCGGCGGAGCGTACGGGTTACATAAAAAGGAAAGTGCAAAGGAGCCCAAATGTCGTACTTGTTGTTCTTTCCACCCCATGCTCTAAGCATGTCACATCCATGACACGATTTGGTTCATAGTCCAGCTTTAGTACAATAGTCCAACCCTGCAACCAAACAAGGACAAGGATTGGACCACCGTACTACAATAGGCTATGTCCATAGACTACTAATAACTGCTAAGTCCTCTAGCATGCAAAGTTTCTATCAGCAGTTATCCCTAACGCACGGCTCACACGTACAGGAGGCCAGACCTGTCACGCAGTCTGTGATCTACATGAGACTCACACTCGTGTAACAGCTGTGTCATGGCCAATGAAACCTAATAATGCTTCATAATAATGGGGCGGTCTCATAAACATGGTCAATGCATATACATAATAAAAATATATCACGACGACACCGTTGTTGCACCCAAGTTCCCTTGGACGCGTATTTTATATAACAGTTAAAATATATAAACTAATGACAGAAAATAAAGATGCATGCAACATATGGAATATGAATAACAGTACAATGGCAAGGTATACTTGCTTGGCAAGAGAGCTGCAAAATGTAACGTCCAGATGTCAAACACCAAGAGTCAGAAACTATGGCCTCAGAATGAACGTCTCCGGATGCTGAAATAAACATCACCAACGTTCCCAGAATAAGCGAAATAGCTAGAAAATACTACCCATTCGTCCAATTTGGACACAGGGGCAAAACGATAATTTCGGATCAAAGCGGGCTCCACATGTGGGTCACTTTGCACCGAAAAGCGTGCCAGGGGTAAAGATCTCTAAATGGGACAAAATTATAGGTCAAACCAATTCTAAACGTCAATATAAACTCAACGGTATGTCCAATTTTGGATTCCGGTGAGCCAAACGCAATTTCGCCCAAAAAGTCAACCATGGGGCCCGCCAATAGGCGACTTGTCAACTGTCTCAGAATTACATGAAAATTGGGTCACAGGACCAGCGCGATACCACGAGTCCAGTGACAAAATTTTTGTCGCATTCTGACGAGCGTGCACTAAATGGCGCAGGATTTTATAAAAGTTATGACACGGGAGATTTTCTGCGGATACGGGCTGATTTCGATGCGCACACGCGTCCAAATCAGTTTTCGCGAAAGTCCACATATTTGGGTATAATGTGTGCAGCTTTTGGTATACTTGGTACACGACGGGGAGGTCGCGTTTGGCGGGGCGCGCTCCGTATCACAATTTTTAGAAGTTGGAAAAAACAGGTTTTTAGTAATTTTTAATCTAATTTAATTTTGCATACAACATCAAATAAAATAATGTAATTGACAACAAATAATCTAGATTAGGTGGTCTATACATACCAAAAATAAAAACCAAATTCGGATCTCTGTGGTGGGAGATACGAGTCCGTGAACATGGGTAGTTATCGCAGTTTTCTGCGATCCCAAAAGTTATCATTTTTTATCAACTTGGTCTCTGTTTTTGCCTAGGTTTAAGTGTTGTTCGAGATAAACTAACACACAGATATGGAAGGGGGATAGGTCGCGAACGTACCGGTGAAGACGGGGTCGAGTTTGGTCAAGCGAGGGCGCAAAAAATGAAGCGTGAACACAGGTACGCTGCAGTGTATTTCTGTCGCGGGGTTGTGCTCGCGGACGTCGGTGACGGTTGCTCAGCGAGGAACTCCGCGGGTTGCGGCGGTCTGCGGCTGGAGGCACGGTCGAGGCTAGGTCGCGGGGTTATGGGAAGATCTTAGGGTTAGGGTTTTATAAAGAGAAGTTTATATATATGCATATAGCGGGGGCGCGGTCTGCGGGTCGCAGGGGATTACACGCGGGATTTGTGTTTGGCAGCTGTTGTTGCTTGTTTTTTTTTCTTAAGGGTTTAAGGGCTTAATGGGTAGGGTATATGGGCTATAGGGTTTAGATCCATTAGTCATTTTCTTATTCTTTCTTTATTCTTTTTCTTATTCCTTTTTCATTTCATTTCTAATTCTTTTCTTTTCTATTTAAATTTTAATAAATCTTATATATATATATATATATATATATATATATATATATATATAGAAAATTTTAGAAATTATATTAGTGCATACCATTAATCTATTTGCTGTCCACATGGTCTCCTACATGGAATAAATTAAAAAAAAATTATAATTGCTCCATAATTCCTCTATTTGCACCATCACCTAAAATAAAAATTAAATAAATTCTATTTTCTCTTATTGGCTACTAATTACTATAATTCAATTAAATAATTAATTAAAAAGGTAAATACGATTTTTAGAATTAGGGGTTTTACATTCTACCTAACTTATAAAAAATTGTCCTCGAAATTAAAACTAAGCTACGATAGAAAGTCAAGGATGGTATAAGATAGAGATTTGCAGCTTATTTTGTACCTTCCTCCATCTTAACCTCCATGATTTTCCAATTGTCATGGGGATGTTTGGAGGGCTATAATTTGCATTGTTTAAAATGCAATGCTAGATTTAAATGAGTGGATGATGTTGCGCGTTGCACATTCCAAAGATCATGGAAAAAATTCATATGAACGAAAAATGGGTTTCTTCATGTGTCATGTCCAATGGTGTGGACACCTCAATGCACCTTTGCATGAAAGTGCCTAACAATTGGAAAATTTGTACAAAGATGGAAATTGGGTTAAATTAATTAAAATTAATGTACAAGATGTTCTTGAATTAATTAGAAGTACATGGGGATAAAATTAGGTGGAACACAAGTGTCATGGACATAGGGGACTCAGAATAGAATATTATCCTAATTTAAGTTGCACGAAACGGGTCAAGATTGCGTCTTCAATTTTGATTGGAACGCACAAGGACACAAAATTAGAATTATTTAGAATTAAGAAATAACGTTCGCGACGAATGTTGTGCGACTAAAATGTAGCACAAGGAGCTTAATTATAAGTTACACAAAGGTCAGAATAGAAGGCGGGCATGTCTAGGACAAGGGTATGGAATTTGTAGGTAGACAGTGGCTAGTGTAGTGTTCCAATTATCGAAGCAACGGTAATGTGCGCTAAGTGATATAATTATTGCAAAATTAAATAAAAATATCTTGTTCTATTTATAATTGGATTCAAACTAGCCTTAGTCTCACTATCTAAGCCAAGTAGGTCTAATTCTGGGTGAGGAGGTTTACAATCTACCCAACTTAAAAATAATTTCATCCTCGAAATTAAAATAAGGCATAATTTGTTAATTCCTTCACATTCGCATATAAGGTAAGTCAATCGCAATCTCTTCCCAAATTTAAAATCTATTCAAATCCATCTCAATCACTTTCAAAATTAATGAACCTCTGTTTAATCAAAATTTAACATATTGTTATCTCTTCTCGATTTTTAAATAATCACATCCAAATTTAAGCTAAATCTATATGACATCTTCAAGATTTAAATAAACCATATCAAATTTTACCACTCTCTCTCTCGATATGGCCTACTTTGCCACAGTAGTGACAAGTAGGAAGGAATGAGGCTCCTGGTGCTGCTCTCGGTGGTAAATTTATGTGTTGACGCTTTGCAGACTCCTCTTGTGATGCTCTGGTGTCACGACCCGCACCCGAAAATCGGGCATAAGCCGTGGGTACGTCCAGCCTACGCCGCAGAATCGGCGGTAGAACGCTGTAAAGGTCCGTTCTAGGTCAACCATATCTATCTATATCTCACTGAAAAATCCGGCATGACCTCTCCAAAAGGAGGGCAAAACCACGCAATATATATATGTGAATAAAATTCTCTCCAACAGGAGGGCAACCACGCAATATATATATAACAATAATCTCAATCACAAAACTAGAGGAAGAATATAAGCACGATATGATATAAACAAGAAACAGAACCAAGAGAGCAAGGCAAACCAAAATAATACAGTCCAAGTCTAAAAGCTACAATATCTCACAGAAGCACAAAAGAATAAGTACAGTCATCCAAAATACAAACCACTGGAAAACCCAGGAAACCCACCTAGCTAACTAGGGTGCTATAGGCGTCTCCTCGGCGCACTCCTCCTCGGGGTCACAACAGTCGTCAATACCAGGCCCGTAGAACGTAGGGCAATAGTCCTCAGGATCCTCTGGAAAAAATATGCCCAGTCAGGACTGGAGCGAAGTACATAACTCTGAAAGCAACTCCAAATGCATGGTAAGGTGTATATGACGAGCAATAGAAAAGTAATCAAGATGCACAGGAAATAAATATATGCTGGAGCACAATAAGTAGCTGCAATGTAAACTGGAGAACAATACAAGTAGTGAAAAAGTAACTGCAGATGAGAAACATGAATACTAGCTAAGTGCCTTGAGCACAAGTTCGTTATATGATCGGCTTAGGTTGCACATGAAAGTCACTACGATAACTCCGTTATGCGTGAGTTGCATAACCGACATACACATGAATACTGTTTGGCTTTGATCATATAACCAACTCACTACTCCCCTCCCCCACTAATACCATTGGATCCAACCACAACACGCTACGTACATGATAGTAGCTCGCGCACACGAAGGCGAGAGCACAAGAAGCACATGATAGCACATGATAATCAATACCCGAAGCACATGATGAAATACACGTGATAGAGTACCCGCTGAACACGGTAAGGGGGATAGCACCTCATGACGGGATCCACTAGTACCAGCTCGTGTAATAAAGTGTCAGAATCAAGTATTACAGTTCTAGAACAGGTGATATAAACGCTATCATGAAATGGAAACTATCAGAGGTAGGTACTCGCCTGATGTCCTGAGCAACTGATGAGGATCGAGGTCCGGACCGGTATCGCAGGGACCTAATACGAAAAGCAGAATTAAACAGGGTTCTAAGCATTTAAACTGATATAAAATAATTAAAAACAGGCTTCTAGGGCTATTCTAGGTCGAACGGGTCAAACCGGTGAAAATCGGGTCAAAAAGTCAACCCGGGGTCCAAAAAGTCAACTCTAGGTCAAAACTAGGTCAAACGTTGACTTTTACGGTCAACGGGGACAATTATGGTCAAAGCTAGGTCAAACTAGGGTGCCCCTGAAATTCTAGGTCAAACCGAGCTCATAAAGCTACTAAACTCACAAACTCGCCTAATCGAGATACCGGGATACCCTCGGTATCCGATACCTCGCCCTAGGCCACGCACCCCGCCTAAACCCGCTAAAACCTATGCTAGCATGCGTAATTATATATATATAAACATATAAAAATCACTCCCAAGCATTTTCTAGGCTAATGCTCAAATACCCCGCTCGAAACTCAATACCTTGAATATCTCAAGGTATCGAGATACCTCGGTATCTCAAGGTATTGAAGTTTCGCCCTAAGGCCCTCTAACTAGCTACCTAGGTATTAATTATGCACCTAGTTATTAATCTAGGCTAGGTAATATAGATATCTACTATCTATTAATACATCTAAGTAGGTATCTACCTATATACATATATATATCCACACACACATATACCCATTACCCATTACCTTACCTAATCATAACATATATATATATATATATACCTATCAAGATATCTATATATATATATATATAACTATAGGTATATAGATATCTATCTCTTAGATAGATAAAACTATCTATCTACCTATCTAGTATCTATCTATCTAAATACCTAGCTATCTATCTATTTATCCTACTATCTATCTATCTAACTTATTATCTATTACCTATCTATCAACATATATATATCTATATATCAAACTCTCTTCCTCCCTCGCTAGCTACTACCCGCTGCTACCTGCTATGCTAGCTGCTGCTGCTGCTTGTGCTGCTGCTGCTGCTGCTGCCTCTTGGAGCTGCTGCTGCTGCTCCCTCTTCATACTGCTGCTGCTGCTCTGCCTAGCAGCAGCTAGCTGCTGCTGTTGCAGCTGAACTGCTGCTGCTGCAGTTCAGTTTCCCCCCCCCTCCATCTCACATACACACACACACACACACATCCATATATATACATATATATATCACTATCTATATATATATATACATACACATATATAGCTATATATATATAACTAGATACATATATATACACACCTATATGTCTATATACTAACACACACCTACACTCTCACAAACACACTAATACACACACTCACACACTAATACACACACACACATAAATATATATATACATAGCTACATATATATACACTTAATATATATATATCTACACACACTCTCAACTATATATATATATATCTACACACACTCTCAACTATATATATATACATACACCTATATATATATATACACATACACCCACACAAGCACACTTACACATATACATATATATATATACACATAGACATATACATATACAAGTACATAAATATAAATACACACATATATATATAAATATATATACATAAACACACATACATATATATAAATATATATATATATATATAGACACATATCAATACAAACACAACCACGCACACAACACTCAAACCACACGCCCCACTCACGCCCAACGACCCCGACACTCACCAATACCCTAAAATATATAAAATATAGCCCGAAAACTCTAGTACACACTCCCCGATACTAACCCAACGTGCGCACAAAGCCGAAACGAGGAAACCAAGTCGAAATGGCCGTTCGGTCATTTCGACGAACACGTGGTGCGCGGCTCGGAAAACCTCCTGAAACGCACACCAAACGAACTCGGAATCGGCCCAAAATTTACCCACGCGCTCTACACGATGTCTAGATCCTAGAAAATGTGCTCCCACATCGATTCTAGGCCCGTGGCGGAAACGCACACGCACTTAGAATCGGCGACGACGAAAAGCCCCAATTTCGCCCGAAATGCCCGTTTTTCCGCGATGCGGCTTTCCGTGTCCAAACAGAGACACGCACTCACCCTCTAGACACCCGACAACGTCTACCTAGGTCCATCTAACCTAGGGCATCACCCAAAATTGGGCCAAATTCAGATTCCACCCGAATTTGACACAAAACCTAATGTCAAAGTTTCTAAACTCACCCAAACTAGTTCCAACTTCCTCCTACGGGTAGGGTTAGGGTCTAGGAGGGTTCTACAACACTAATTACACTACACAAAAATAATTAGGAAGGGGAAATTTAGGTTTTACCTCTTGGGAGTTGGAATCCCAAGGCCAAAGTCTCACAATCCCTAGAATTCACCTCCCTCAAGCTCCAAGCCACCAATTCTAGCTCTCACACTAGATCTAAGCTCCTCACACCTAGGTTAGAGAAAATGTAAGGTGAGGGTTAGCTTAAGGAAGAAGGAATGAAGGAAAGAAAGAAGAAAAGTGAAAGAAAACTTACTTTGGAGGAAGAAGGAGAAGAAAGAAGAAGTGGAGAAGAAGAAGAAGTGAAGAAGAAGAGTGGAATGAAGCAAAGGGGGAAGGGGCTGCTGCTCCTTGCTATGGGGATCGGGTGTGGTAGGTAGGGGCCGGCCAAATTAATAAAGGGGGGGTTTCACTAAGTTCCATATTCCCAAAATGCCCCTACTCACTCGGTTTTGGGTTCCGGGTTCCAAATGCGCTCAAACTAGTTCCAAAACTCTCCAACTAACCTCCTAAAAATAAAATAATAAATCTAAGCCCCAAAATAATTCTCACAAGGGTACGGGCTGGGTCGGACATGGGTCCACTAGGGTCTGACATGGGTCCAGGCTAGCCAAAATCCTAAAACAATCAAAATAAAAATAAGACAAGCACTAATTAATTATAAATATAAATAATTAAATACAATACACTATTTATCAAATAAAAAAAAAATATAACCCTATTTTCTAGAATTGGGTAGTGACAAGCCTACCCTCCTTAAAATAATTTCGTCCTCGAAATTAAAAGACGAAACTAGGACAGGAATGCAAGAAAGAACCATACCTCAGGGCTCGAAGAGATAGGGGTATCGCTCGCGCATTTTATCCTCCCTCTCCCAGGTCGACTCCCCTGGAGAGTGATGCCTCCACGCGACGCGAACCAAGGGAATAGTCTGGTTCCTCAACACCTTCTCTCGCTGATCCAGAATCTCCACCGGCTGCTCTGGATAGCTAAGAGTAGGGCCCACTGCGATCTCCGAGTGATCCAATACGTGACTGGGATCCGCCACGTACCGTCTCAGCTGCGACACGTAGAACACATCATGAACTCCCTCCAGCGTAGGCGGCAACTCAAGCCTATATGCCACGGCGTCGACCCTCTCAAGGATACGGAAGGGTCCAACGAAACGTGGGCTAAGCTTCCCGCCTCCACCGAAGCGAATAGTGCCCCGCGTCGGAGAAATCCTCAGGAACACCAGATCTCCAACCTAGCACAAACAAGGTCTCTGCACTTAGTCTAAAACAAGCAATCACAAGCAAACACAAGAACAAAATCTAGATTCTAAGCTATACCTCGAACTCCAAAGGTCTCCGGTGGCTATCGGCCCAATGCCGCTGCCTGTCCTGCGCCACCCGAAGTCTATCTCTAATGAGCTTAACCTTCTCCGCTGCATCAACCACCATCTCCGGGCCAAGCAAAGCTCTCTCACCTACATCATCCCATGACAACGGAGTGCGACACCTCCGTCCATACAACGCCTCAAAAGGTGACATCTCGATACTGGCTTGGTAGCTGTTGTTGTAAGTAAACTCTACCAAGTGCAAGTGATCCTCCCAAGAGCCTCTGAAATCCAAAACACAGGTCCGAAGCATGTCCTCAAGTGTCTGAATGGTCCTCTCTGACTGACCATCCGTCTGCGGGTGATACGCACTACTAAACTTGAGCTGGGTGCCCAAGCTAGCTTGCAGACTCCTCCAGAAATGCGAAGTGAAGCGACTGTCCCGATCTGATACTATGCTCACTGGAACTCCATGCAGTCTGACTATCTGGCGCACATACATCTCTGCTAGTCTCTCTGTAGACGTACCCACTTTGAACGGTAGAAAGTGGGCCGATTTGGTCAACCTGTCCACGATGACCCAAATCGTATCTTTCCCGCCTGGAGAACGGGGAAGTCCAGAAACAAAATCCATGGTCACATGCTCCCATTTCCACTCCGGAATGGGTAACGGCTGGAGTAATCCTCCTGGCCTCTGCCTCTCCGCCTTCACCTGCTGGCACACTAAGCATCGGAATACGAAGCGTGCTACCTCCCGCTTCATCCCGTACCACCATACATGCTGTCTCAGATCTCTATACATCTTGTTGGCACCGGGATGCATAGAGTACTGGGATCGATGCGCCTCCTGGAGAACCTCCTCGCGCAATGACCCACTCGGCACACACAACCTGGTACCGTGCCGCAATGAACCATCATCAGCAATGGTGAAGTCGTCTGCTAAACCCATCTGAACCTGCTCCCTGATGCTCCTCAGGGACTCATCCTTAAACTGTGTAGTCCTGATCCGGTCTACCAACTCTGACTGAATCTGCAGTCCCCACATCTGTATCTCAACTCCAGGCACTATCACCTCAATGCCTAAGCTCTCTAGATCTGCCAGAAGATAATGATCTGTAGTCAGGCACATAGCTACCGGATACCTGCTCAAAGCATCCGCAACTACGTTCGCCTTCCCTGGATGGTACTGCAATAATATGTCGAAGTCTTTCATCAACTCCAACCATCTCCTCTGCCTCATGTTCAGCTCTTTTTGGGTAAACACATACTTCAAGCTCTTGTGGTCTGTGAAGATCTCCACACGCTCTCCGTATAAATAGTGTTTCCACAACTTCAGAGCAAAAATGACCGCTGCCAACTCCAAATCGTGGGTAGGGTAATTCTTCTCATGAGGACGTAATTGCCTGGAAGCATAGGCAATCACCCTCCCATTCTGCTGCAACACACAACCCAGTCCCTTCCCCGATGCATCACTATTGATAGTGAATCCTCCAGAACCTGATGGCAACGTCAACACTGGAGCTGTCGTCAACTTCCTCTTCAGCTCATCAAAGGCGATCTGGCACTCCTCTGACCAAATAAACTCCACGTCCTTCCTGGTCAGCCTGGACAACGGCTCTGCAATCTAGGAAAAATCCTGAACAAATCTCCTGTAGTAGCCTGCCAGTCCCAAGAAACTTCTGACCTCGGCTACTGAACTCGGAGCACTCCACGCCTCAACTGCCACGATCTTTCTCGGATCCACCGAGATACCCTCTCCAGTCACCACATGACCAAGGAATTCAACCTTGTCAAGGAAGAACTCACACTTCGAAAGCTTTCCATAAAGCTCCTCCTTCCTGAGAGTCTCCAGCACTATCCTCAGATGCTCCTCGTGCTCCTCTGGGATCTTCGAATACACCAAGATGTCATCTATAAATACCACCACAAACCTGTCCAGATGCTGATGGAACACCTTGTTCATCAGATTCATGAACACTGCCGGGGCATTAGTCAACCCAAACGGCATCACCAAGAACTCATATTGTCCATATCTGGTCCGAAAAGCTGTCTTCGGAATATCCTCCTTCCTGACCTTCACCTGGTGGTAGCCTGTCCTCAGATCAATCCTGGAAAACACCCTCGCTCCGCTCAACTGGTCAAATAGATCATCAATACGCGGCAGCGGATACTTGTTCTTGATTGTGAGGCTGTTTAGAGCCCTGTAGTCGATACACATCCGTATCGACCCATCCTTCTTCGGCACAAAAAGTACCGGAGCACCCCACGGAGAAGAACTAGATCTGATAAATCCCTTGTCCTGAAGCTCATCCACCTGCTTCTTCAACTCTACCAGCTCACTGTTGCTGACTCTATAGACGTGCTGGGATATCGGCTCCGCGCCTGGCACCAAGTCTATAGAGAACTCCACATCTCTGTCCGGAGGTAACCCTGGCAACTCCTCCGGAAAGACATCTATATACTCCTCTATCAGTGGATGTAGCGACCTCGGCTCTACCACCAGGGCTCCGCAGAAGACTCCCTCGGTCTGCTCCGCTGCTCCTCTGGCAAACTGAAACTCTGGCTCACCTGGCGGACTGAACAAAACTCTGCCTCCACGACAATCTATACTAGCACAATGCGTACTCAACCAATCCATCCCGAGTACAATATCGTAGCTCGGAAGTGGCATTACGAGTAGGCACACACTCAACTCCCGGCCTCCCAAGGTAACTCTCCGGTCTCTGCAGACATCACTGACTAGGATGATACCACCCCCGGTCGTGATCTTGCAGAGTCTAGCTAAAGGTTCAGCAACAAGATGGTGTCTAACAGCAAAAGATACAGACACAAAGCTATGGGAAGCACCAGAATCAAATAAAGCAAGTGCTGGAATGGAATCAAGGAGAACAGAACCTGAGATAACATCACCAACGGTGTAAGATACGATATCATCAAAGAAGGACAGTAATATTGTAAAAGAAAACAATTTCAGAAGAATTAAAGATAGCAAAAGGAAGTAGGAAGGGTCCTAGTTGTGATTGAGCACACTCTCTCTCAGCCTATATCCTATATCCTATAGCAGGTAAACTAAAAAGCAGAGACCTGCATGGGCCACCACCAAAAACGTGTCACGACCCGCACCCGAAAATCGGGCATGAGCCGTGGGTACGTCCAGCCTACGCCGCAGAATCGACGGTAGAACGCTGTAAAGGTCCGTTCTAGGTCAACCATATCTATCTATATCTCACTGAAAAATCCGGCATGACCTCTCCAAAAGGAGGGCAAAACCACACAATATATATATGTGAATAAAATCCTCTCCAACAGGAGGGCAACCACGCAATATATATATAACAATAATCTCAATCACAAAACTAGAGGAAGAATATAAGCACGATATGATATAAACAAGAAACAGAACCAAGAGAGCAAGGCAAACCAAAATAATACAGTCCAAGTCTAAAAGCTACAACATCTCACAGAAGCACAAAAGAATAAGTACAGTCATCCAAAATATAAACCACTGGAAAACCCAGGAAACCCACCTAGCTAACTAGGGTGCTATAGGCGTCTCCTCGGCGCACTCCTCCTCGGGGTCACAACAGTCGTCAATACCAGGCCCGTAGAACGTAGGGCAATAGTCCTCAGGATCCTCTGGAAAAAATATGCCCAGTCAGGACTGGAGCGAAGTACATAACTCTGAAAGCAACTCCAAATGCATGGTAAGGTGTATATGACGAGCAATAGAAAAGTAATCAAGATGCACAGGAAATAAATATATGCTGGAGCACAATAAGTAGCTGCAATGTAAACTGGAGAACAATACAAGTAGTGAAAAAGTAACTGCAGATGAGAAACATGAATACTAGCTAAGTGCCTTGAGCACAAGTTCGTTATATGATCAGCTTAGGTTGCACATGAAAGTCACTACGATAACTCCGTTATGCGTGAGTTGCATAACCGACATACACATGAATACTGTTTGGCTTTGATCATATAACCAACTCACTACTCCCCTCCCCCACTAATATCATTGGATCCAACCACAACACGCTACGTACATGATAGTAGCTCGCACACACGAAGGCGAGAGCACAAGAAGCACATGATAGCACATGATAATCAATACCCGAAGCACATGATGAAATACACGTGATAGAGTACCCGCTGAACACGGTAAGGGGGATAGCACCTCATGACGGGATCCACTAGTACCAGCTTGTGTAATAAAGTGTCAGAATCAAGTATTACAGTTCTTGAACAGGTGATATAAACGCTATCATGAAATGGAAACTATCAGAGGTAGGTACTCGCCTGATGTCCTGAGCAACTGATGAGGATCGAGGTCCGGACCGGTATCGCAGGGACCTAATGCGAAAAGCAGAATTAAACAGGGTTCTAAGCATTTAAACTGATATAAAATAATTAAAAACAGGCTTCTAGGGCTATTCTAGGTCGAACGGGTCAAACCGGTGAAAATCGGATCAAAAAGTCAACCTGGGGTCCAAAAAGTCAACTCTAGGTCAAAACTAGGTCAAACGTTGACTTTTACGGTCAACGGGGACAATTATGGTCAAAGCTAGGTCAAACTAGGGTGCCCCTGAAATTTTAGGTCAAACCGAGCTCATAAAGCTACTAAACTCACAAACTCGCCTAATCGAGATACCGGGATACCCTCGGTATCCGATACCTCGCCCTAGGCCACGCACCCCGCCTAAACCCGCTAAAACCTATGCTAGCACACGTAATTATATATATATACACATATAAAAATCACTCCCATGCATTTCCTAGGCTAATGCTCAAATACCCCGCTCGAAACTCAATACCTTGAATATCTCAAGGTATCGAGATACCTCGGTATCTCAAGGTATTGAAGTTTCGCCCTAAGGCCCTCTAACTAGCTACCTAGGTATTAATTATGCACCTAGTTATTAATCTAGGCTAGGTAATATAGATATCTACTATCTATTAATACATCTAAGTAGGTATCTACCTATATACATATATATATCCACACACACATATACCCATTACCCATTACCTTACCTAATCATAACATATATATATATATACCTATCAAGATATCTATATATATATATTTAACTATAGGTATATAGATATCTATCTCTTAGATAGATAAAACTATCTATCTACCTATCTAGTATCTATCTATCTAAATACCTAGCTATCTATCTATTTATCCTACTATCTATCTATCTAACTTATTATCTATTACCTATCTATCAACATATATATATCTATATATCAAACTCTCTTCCTCCCTCCCTCGCTAGCTACTACCCGCTGCTACCTGCTATGCTAGCTGCTGCTGCTGCTTGTGCTGATGCTGCTGCTGCTGCCTCTTGGAGCTGCTGCTGCTGCTGCTCTGCCTAGCAGCAGCTAGCTGCTGCTGTTGCAGCTGAACTGCTGCTGCTGCAGTTCAGTTCCCCCCCCCCCCTCCATCTCACATACACACACACACACACATCCATATATATACATATATATATCACTATCTATATATATATATATACATACACATATATAGCTATATATATATATAACTAGATACATATATATACACACCTATATGTCTATATACTAACACACACCTACACTCTCACAAACACACTAATACACACACTCACACACTAATACACACACACACATAAATATATATATATATACATAGCTACATATATATACACTTAATATATATATATCTACACACACTCTCAACTATATATATATATATCTACACACACTCTCAACTATATATATATACATACACCTATAAATATATATACACATACACCCACACAAGCACACTTACACATATACATATATATATATACACATAGACATATACATATACAAGTACATAAATATAAATACACACATATATATATAAATATATATACATAAACACACATACATATATATAAATATATATATATATATAGACACATATCAATACAAACACAACCACGCACACAACACTCAAACCACACGCCCCACTCACGCCCAACGACCCCGACACTCACCAATACCCTAAAATATATAAAATATAGCCCGAAAACTCTAGCTCACACTCTCCGATACTAACCCAACGCGCGCACAAAGCCGAAACGAGGAAACCAAGTCGAAATGGCCGTTCGGTCATTTCGACGAACACGTGGTGCGCGGCTCGGAAAACCTCCTGAAACACACACCAAACAAACTCGGAATTGGCCCAAAATTTACTCACGCGCTCTACACGATGTCTAGATCCTAGAAAATGTGCTCCCATGTCGATTCTAGGCCCGTGGCGGAAACGCACACGCACTTAGAATCGGCGACGACGAAAAGCCCCAATTTTGCCCGAAACGCCCGTTTCTCCGCGATACGGCTTCCCGTGTCCAAACGGAGACACGCACTCACCCTCTAGACACCCGACAACGTCTACCTAGGTCCATCTAACCTAGGGCATCACCCAAAATTGGGCCAAATTCGGATTCCACCCGAATTCGACACAAAACCTAATGTCAAAGTTTCTAAACTCACCCAAACTAGTTCCAACTTTCTCCTACGGGTAGGGTTAGGGTCTAGGAGGGTTCTACAACACTAATTACACTACACAAAAATAATTAGGAAGGGGAAAGTTAGGTTTTACCTCTTGGGAGTTGGAATCCCAAGGCCAAAGTCTCACAATCCCTAGAATTCACCTCCCTCAAGCTCCAAGCCACCAATTCTAGCTCTCACACTAGATCTAAGCTCCTCACACCTAGGTTAGAGAAAATGCAAGGTGAGGGTTAGCTTAAGGAAGAAGGAATGAAGGAAAGAAAGAAGAAAAGTGGAAGAAAACTTACTTTGGAGGAAGAAGGAGAAGAAAGAAGAAGTGGAGAAGAAGAAGAAGTGAAGAAGAAGAAGAATGGAATGAAGCAAAGGGGGAAGGGGCTGCTGCTCCTTGCTGTGGGGATCGGGTGTGGTAGGTAGGGGCCGGCCAAATTAATAAAGGGGGGGTTTCACTAAGTTCCATATTCCCAAAACGCCCCTACTCACTCGGTTTTGGGTTCCGGGTTCCAAATGCGCTCAAACTAGTTCCAAAACTCTCCAACTAACCTCCTAAAAATAAAATAATAAATCTAAGCCCCAAAAATAATTCTCACAAGGGTACGGGCTGGGTCGGACATGGGTCCACTAGGGTCTGACATGGGTCCAAGCTAGCCAAAACCCTAAAACAATCAAAATAAAAATAAGACAAGCACTAATTAATTATAAATATAAATAATTAAATACAATACACTATTTATCAAAAAAAAAAAATATAACCCTATTTTCTAGAATTGGGTAGTGACATCTGGTTGGTGCGGATGTGGAAGGCCGCTTCAGGCTGGTCTCTCTCCTGGTGACGCGCTCCATGCGTCGGACTGCAGCAAGGACGTCCGAGTAAGAAGTAGATGCAACGGATCCGATTAGTTTATGTAGCTCGAAGTTTAGTCCGTCGAAGAACTTTTCAGCCTTCTTTTCTTCTGTCGGGATCAAGGTAGGGGCGAAGCGACTCAGACGAATGAACTACACATTGTATTCTTCCACTGTCATACTGTCTTGAGTGGGGCGATTGAACTTGTTTCGAAGTTCTGATCGAGCGATGGCTGGAATGTACATCTCCTGAAAGAGTCTAGAAAACTTTTTCCAAGTGACTCGGTCTGGTCCGAGCCGTGTCTCCTCAAATAGCCACCAGTGATGTGCATTGTCCGTCAACTGCATTCTGACGGCAGTCATCCAACGTTCCCTTGGAAGCTCAGCTGCTTCTAATTGATGTTGAGTGTTGGTGAGCCACTCATGAACTTCAGTGGGCTCCTCCTTGCTTAAAAAGGTGCGGGGCTTCAGCTGGCGAAAATCGGTGATAGAGCCCATCGTTGGCCGTCGTGCTGGTAGATTCGCCTGCTCCAGTGTGATTGCTAGGCTGTGACGCAGAGCCTCGTGTTGAATCTGTTGTTGAGCTTGCATTATTGCGTAGATCAATTAAAATATCTGTTGCCCGTCCATAACCTTCCCTTGTGGGAATATGGGCATTGGTGGAGTAAATTGCGTCGATGGTGAAATGTCATCTTGCTGGATTCTCGAGGCATGCTGATTTGCTTGACTGCGTTATTGAGCTGATTGACCTTCACCTGCTGGTGTTGCTTCTTCTTTATGGGTAACCATAACTCCTCGTAGTGATCATGCAGGAATCTCGTCCCTTGCTGGTGGATCCATTACTCTGCATCCAAAAATAAACGATAAGAGGCGTACAAAGGAATCAAGGTAGGATGCAAGTCAAGAAATTAATTCGAATCTGATATAGTGATCAAGAATGATTCAAGCAAGTGGATGAGATCCTATAACTTATCCTATCCTTATTGCAGGCTTGCTCAGTTCCTAAGTTGAAACTGAAACAATTTAGTCGTTGACCTGCATGGGCCACCACAAAAACCATGTCACACCCCAGTCCCAAAATATTGAGGGACTAGACACGTGGCAATGGCCAGCAGCACACACTGATGGGCAAACCCAATTTAATGGACCCATCAGGGTGTACTTAAGCTGTAAAACAACAATAAGGGTCTAATATACTAATCTTATCCACATAAATGAATACAACAATATCAGAGTATAAAGCAATATCAAATCTCAATAAAACATAACTCGGGGAACAACCCGATAATGAGTCTGATACAATAGTCAAGATATAAGAATAAAGATAACAACAGCAAATACTGAGTATGGATAAAGCATATACTCAGAAGAAATCATCGACAATCACCTCATCCTCAAGTTCTGGTACTGCTTCAATAACTGCTCATGTTCCTGCTTCTACTCCTGCTAATGCTTCTGTTAATGCTCATGTCCCGTATACCTCAGGATAGATCTCCTCTGCTATTCCTGGGGACATAATCCGGATCCAGATCCTCAGGAGACATAGCAAGGTACAAGAATAACTCAAGCCATAATAAATGTAGTGCAATAATAAATGAATCAATAGGGTCAACTATATAACCAGCTAAGTGATATGCAAGATGAGAGCATCACTAGAACTCAGGATGAGACCACTACAAGCTCGGTGTCGGGGAGCCGGTAGCAGTGATATCGCTAGTAGAGTGCCTAGCTCTGATGTAGAGTCTAAGGCCTCACCATAATAAATATATATATAAATCAGCCTGTAGCCTGTGTGTGTCTCCCCACCCAATGTAATCACACGTCTCATGTCCATGACACGCAAGATCATATCTAATGCAACAAGTCATATGATATCTAAGCATGTATAAAGTATATGTCACGAACCTGTATCCTATATAGAATCACCATAAATATCTCAGGAAGATTATGTCTCATGAATAGTGTCAGGTGTCCTGAGGTATGACGTACTTGATAATGCAAGCATGATAATGTATAGGGTTTCGATAGCCATCTCTAGGTGACGTTACACAACTCCGCGTACGGCGTTGACACCCGAATATTATTCGGACGTTAAGTAATGTCATACGGTCCTAGGTTGAACATATATATCATATGATTAAATCAAGGGAATAACATAAAGCAATTTACTGCAAGTATGGCAAGGTACACTTGCATGGGGTTCTGACTCCAACTGCTGCTCTGGTATCAGCGGGATTTGCAGGTACTCCTCCGAATGTTGAAATAAATATTACCATCAGGTTCAGAAGATATCAAATATCTAGAATTGCCTGTCCATAAGTCCAATTAGGACACAGGAGCAAAAGTAACAGTTCCTGGTCAAAGCGGGGTCCACATGTGGTCCGCTTCGCAACGAAAAATGTGCCAGAGATAATGTTCTCCAAATTCGTCAAACTTAGTGTCAACAAGTCCAGAACGATGATACGAACCCAACGGAATATCCAGAATTGGATTCCGATGAGTCGATCATAAAATTGCCCGTCAAGTGGAGCCGTGGGGCCCATGATACATAATTTTGTCAACGTTCTCAGAATCGAACCAAACTTGGGTCACGGGACCAGCGTATTGCTACGAGTCCAATGGCGTAAGTTTTGTTTTGATACGACGTGCGTACACGAAGTCACAACGAGTTCCAGAACAGACCGATACGGGGCGTTGTCGACGGATATGCGTTTATTCCGGTGTGTACGCACATCCAAATCAACTTCCGCAAAATTCCACACGTCCGTATTAACGGTGCGCACCTTTCGGTAAAGTCCGCACATGACCAAGGTATCCCGTTTAGCGGGACGCACTCAGTTTCGGAAAAAAATAGGGTATTTATTTTTCTGATTTTGGGTCGCAGTTTGCGATCGCCACAGGATGCAACACGCCGAACCAATAGCACGGGTATCGAGAGGGTCACGCAGTCTACGTGTCACAGCAGACAGAACAAAAAATAGGGCAGTGATGAGAGGGAAACAGTCACCTGAACAGGGCTATGAATATGTCTGAAAACACGTTCTCGCGGGGTGGCGCGATACTCGGCCGGCGGGGCTTGCTGGCGGCGGCGGCGGCGACTAAGGCACGACGGAGCTCGGCGCTGGTCTTCGTCGAGGCGGCGCTGGAGTCATCGAGGCGGCGTTGGTGGCGGCCAGGGCTGCTACGGGTCGCAGGCGGCTGAGCCCGGTGGAGTCGGAGGCGGTGGAGCTCGGGTGGCCAGTTGTGGGGTCGTCGAGGCTCGGTGGTGGTGGTGTCTCGGGCGGAGGATGGTGGTTGCAGAGGAGGAAGGTGGCGGTGGTGTTGGTGGACGATGGTGGAGGCTGTGGTGGTGACAACGGGTGACGGTGGGAATGGCGGTGGCCGGGGTTCGACGAGGTGGCTGGGGGTTATAAAGGGGAAGATGGAGGTAGACGATCGGCGGTTGGCGGAGATAAAGGGGTCGGGGAGGCGAGGCGTTGGGCGGTTGCGGGGGATGTCACGCCCCAGTCCCAAAATATGTAGGACTAGGAATATGTAACATGCCAGCTACGCATTCGACCAAACTCTGGTCCGATTCGAATACGTATAAGCTGTACTAAAAGGGTCACTATCTATATAGTCAAGTAAATATGAATATATATACCTCAATCCACAATGATCAGGATATACAAGAATGAGCTACATGTGCTAAAGTCGGCCATCAGTAACCCATAAGCTCGAATAGACTCGAGAAAGAAATATGAGTCTATAAAACTAGGCTATATCAGCAGATGAATAAACAATATGAATAATAACCATGACTCCGGAAGAAAGGATATAAGTACCTGGCACAAAATTCCTGTATGACAAAGCAACACACATCAGCAACTCCAAGCAGGCTCCACAATGGTCTATGTTGCAAAACTGGCACGGGACCAGGTCCTCAGAGGGACGTAACAAGGTACAAGAAACAGCATGCCAAAATAAATGCAGTATATAAAATGTATCGATAGGCAAACTACGTAACCAGCTATGTGATATACAAATGAGAGCATTAATCATACTTAGGCTGAAACTACTATAGGCTCTGTGTCGGGAAAACCCATAGCAGCATTTAGTATCACGACTCCCGTATATATGCCAAAGCAAGTAGTATCACGACTCCCGTATATATGACAAAGCAAGTAGTATCACGACTCCCGTATATGTGCCAAAGCAAGTAGTATTGTATATATATCAATAATCAGCCTCTAGTATGGTGTGTCTCTCCCCACCCAATGTAATCACACGTCTCATATTCACGATGTCTCATGTCCATGACACGCAAAATCATGACCTCTAAATAATGCAACGAGTCATAATGATAGCTAAGCATATATAGTATCTATGTCACGAATTATGTAACCTATACAGAATCACCATGAATATCTCAGGAAGATTCGGTCTCATGAACAGTGTCAAGTGTCCTATGGTATGACGTACTCGATAATGCAAGCACGAATAATGTATAGGGTTTCGATATCAATCTCTAGTGACGTTACACAACTCCGTGTACGGCGTTGACACCCGAATATTATTCAGACGTTAAGTAATGTCACACGGCCCTAGGTTGAACATATATATCATATAATAAATCAAGGGAATATTATGTAGCAAGTACTGCAAGATTGGCAAGGTACACTTGCCTGGTGGTTGGGCTCCAACAGTTGCTCTGGTATCAGCGGGATCTGTATGTACTCCTTCGGTTGCTGAAATAAACACTACCATAATGTTCAGAAGATATCAAATAGCTAGAATTTCCTCTCTATAAGTCCAATTTGAACACAGGGATAAAAGTGACAGTTTCTGGTCAAAGCGGAGTCCACATGTGGTCCGCTTCGTACCAAAAAATGTGCCAGAGATAATGTTTTCCAAATTCGTCAAACTTAGTGTCTATAAGTCCAGAACGACGATACAAATCCAACGGAATGTCAAGAACTGGATTCTGATGAGCCGATCACAAAATCGTCCATCAAGTGGAGCCGTAGGGCCCACGATACGGAATTTTATCAACGTTCTCCGAATCGAACCAAACTTGGGTCACAGGACCAAAAAATACTACGAGTCCGATGGCGTAAGTTTCGTTTCGAAACGATTAGCACACACAAAGTTACAACAAGTTCCAGAACAGGACCGATACGGGGCGTTGTCGATGGATACGCGTTGATTCTGGTGTGCACGCACATCCAAATCAACTTCTGCGAAATCCCACACGTCCGTATCGATGGCGCGCACCTTTGGGTGAAGTTCGCACATGACCAAGTCGCCTCGTTTAGCGGGGCACATCCAGTTCTGGGAAAATTAGGGTATTTAAATAACCAAGTTTTTAGCTATTTTCACCCTCGAATAAAACACAACATATAGCATAATAAATTAAACAAAAATAGGGTTTTAAAACTTGGTCATAAGGTCTAAATTACCGTTCAAGTAGATTTTGAAAACAGTTAACAGGTTGTACGTAAAACGGTCGTGAACTTGCGAGTTCAGGACGAATTTCTGAATTTTCAGAAATGGGTTTTTTTTCTGATTTGCGTCGTGATTTGCGACCGACACAGGATGCGATACCCCGAACAAGTTGTACGGGGTTTCGAGAGGGTCACGCAGGCTTCGCACAGGATTCAACAGAACGAAAATTGGATCGATGTACATGAAGTTACATGAGCGGGAAAGGGTATACCTCGCTGCTGATTTTCGTGACAGGGGCGGCACGGCGATGCTCGGACGCCGCCGGCGGCAGCTGTCACGACCCGCACCCTGATATTCGGGCACGAGTACGTGGTTACGCCCAGCCTACGCCGCAGAATCGGCGGTAGAACGCTGTCTGGGTCATTTCTAACTATCTAACATCTCAACAATATAATATGGTACCTGTCAATCATCTCAACTCCAATCGGAGGAGGTATCTCACAAATATATCAATCTCAATCACAAAACAAACTAAGGAGGAAATAATGCATAAAGGGAAATAGCGAAGAAAAGAAGATACAATCCACAATATGAAATAATAGTACATCTGTGAATCTCCACAAAATAAAAGTCTAATACAAAATCTAAACAAAACTAGACCTCCTCGGTCACTGCTACTATGTCCTCTGTCTCTAGGGGAGTGTCCTCTAAAGTCTCACCCTCCTGAGGTCCGTAATGGGTGGGACACAGCTCCTCTAGCCAATTATCTGGAAAAATATATCCAGTCAGGATTGGAGCGAAGTACATACCTCTGAAAGCAGTTCCAATAACATAATCGAGCATATATAACAAGTAATAGAAAAATAATACAAGATGCATAAGTAGAAGAATAAACTGTACAAGTGAACAGGCAATAGGCACAATAAAGCTGGAAGTAAATACAAGAATAACTGCAAGTAGAGAACAAGAAATACTAACTATGTGTTTTAGAGTGAGAGTTCGTTATGTGATCGGTTTAGGTTGCACATGAGGTATATAGGTAACTCCATTATACGTGAGGTGTATAATCGACATGCACATGAGATCAAGAGGGCTTTGATCACATAACCAACTCCTACTCCCCCGCCCCCAACCAATACTCATGGATCCAATCATGACACGTTACGTACATGATCACGATAGTCACACTAGCACATGAAATAGTGGATGCACAAGAAGCACATGAGAGTCAATACCCGATGCACACGATGAAATACATGTCATTGGGTACCCGTTGCACACGGTAGGGGATAACACCTCCTGACGGGATCCATATAGCACCAGTCCGTGAAATCACTGTGTCGGGAATTAATGTATACTAATCTAGAACATGCATATATACAACATTATGAATTGAAAACAAACAGAGAAATGTACTCGCCTGAAGTCCTGAGCAAAGTGTGTCTCTCGATGCCCAAGCTGGTGTCTCACAACCTATATATGGTATGTTGTATCAATACAAGGTTCAAAGATGAAAATAAATGAAGTTGAAGAAGTTCTAGGTCAATACGCCATTTCTAAGTCAAACCAATGTATTTCTAGGTTGTAAGAGTCTAATGCTAGTCACTAAGTCAATATACTATGAAGCTATGCTATACTAGCTAAGCTAACACACCAGAGTGCAATCAAGAAGCCGTATCCTAAGATACGCAGATTTTCTAATATGAAAATAGGTTTATATATATACATAAGTCATATATAATAATAATAATATCTCAAAACTATTTAATTATGATACTTTGGCCTTGTGCCAAAGCGTATCGCAATCAACTCGCTACCCAAACTCAACACCTTGGTTATCGACCCGATACCTTGGGAATACCCCGGTATCCCAAGGCAACTCAACTCCTAGTATGACTAATACAAAATATAACTACTACTATAATGTCTAGTAACTAACAAACAACAATTTCAAGTATATATAAACATATACATACACTAACTACTTACTAGTACCATAACACATATCAACTACCTATCCTTAATAGCAAATCATACTTAGATATAGCTTAACTAGTATATATATATATAGATCCTAAGTGTTCCATCTAACTAATACTACTAATATATATATATCACTACTAACAATAGAACAAATACTATATAATCTATCTACTGTAAATTTCTAACCCAAGGTCAAGCTAAACCAATACCCCACCTTAAATACCCAATACCTTGACATAATCTAGCTAGCTAACACCTAACCTCATAAATAACTTACTGAACTACTACCCAAAACACAACTGAAAACTGGACTGAACTGTGCATACCTGCACAGAGAATCTGTACTGCTACTGTGCATCACTTGCACTGTGCAGATATTGTACAGTACACTGGCTGCAGTTGTGCCCGAACCTCCTTCCCAAGTTGCTGCACTTCACTGCATTCTCCAGTTCAGTGAATATCTCACTGAGTCTTCAGTATAGTAGCTGTACAGTCCATGTGCAGTTCATTCTTTGCTGTGCTCAGGTAATCCTGCATATACCTTGCTGTGTTCAGTCCCTGCTGTGTTCCTCTGCAGGTAGTGAGTATCAGTTCTTCAGTGAAATGAATACTGTACTGAACCTTCAGTGAACTGAGCTTTCATCTTAGGTGAGCATCTGTGAATCCTCAGATATGACCTCACTGTGCAGTGAACTCTGCTGTTCAATAGAAACTGAACTCTGCAGTGAACTCTGCTGTTCACAGAAACTGAACTCTGCAGTTCACAGAAACTGAACTCTGACCCGAGCCTTGCTGTGGCTGCCCTGAGTGCACTGAGGCACTTGATGCGGTGGAGCCGCTGCTGTGCCTCGCAGATGACTGACATTCACTATGATTGGCTCCCCCTCTCTGCTGTCCCTGAGTAAGTCTGCTGCTGGAACTCTCTTCATAATAGGGACTACTGGCTCCTAGGTCTACAGTGGACTGAACTCTGTGTGCAGTCACTGTGTCGAGCTCTGCCACACCCTCAAGCACCAAAAAAACTAACTATAAACTCATATAGATAACTATCTATAGGCATAGATACATATACTACCCCTCATACATATCAATCTATATGCATAATACTAAAGTATAGATACCAATTATATATAGATATATTCATACATATTAATCACTAGCTATATATGCAAATACTTAGCCACACATATGAATCATATAGGTATACAAATAGATTTATATACGAATAGATATATATATATATATATATATATATATCTAGATACATATTATATACACTAACAAATATATATATATATATATATATATATATATATATATATATATATATATATATATATATATATATATATATATAGACATATACTCATAGTTCTATATATATAGATACCTTCATAATATACACATAAAGATTTATCTAGATACCCTAATATATACATATCGACACACAAGCACAAAAACTCAAATTAAACTATTTTATAATCTATATAATGCATAGATAGCATATACATATATAATTACATATGCATGTATAGTACAATAAGCCAAAACACAAACACATGGAGTGCACCGCACCCGTATCACACTTTTCTATGATACGCTTGCGACACGGCCCCCAACTCACAACCAAACGTATCCCGGAGGACACGTACAAGTCCAATACATAATTTATGAACAATACATATAGAAATTATAGTGTCTACGTGTCCGTGTCACCATATGATATGCACATGGCCCCGTGTCGGAGGAAAACCCCCAAAATCGACCGTTTTGTCAAATCGACGAGATTCGGCCCACACGTATCCAATTATGGACACGACACAAGCTACAAACAAACAATCAATGGTCAATTAGATCTATTAGATCCATTAACAAATACTACATGTGCCAATTTCGGAATTCTCCCAAAATTGGCACCAAAATGGACATAACTACCACCGTAGGTCTCCAAATGATACCAAATCAAATCCTATGGGTAACCTATGCATGTGGGGTGGTTTCTCATGGTAAAATCTCAGATCTATAGCCTATAGGAAGGGGGAAAACTGATTTATACCTATTGGGAGATGGATTCCCAATGAAAATGTCCCAAATGACAAGTTGCTCCTCTCCTTGTAGATCTTGGCCTCCTCCTCCTTGTTCCTTGCTCCTTGATTGTAGATCCTTGATGTAGAGGCTTCAATGTTGAATTTAGAAGGAGATTTGAAGAGAATTGATGGTGAATTGATGGGGAATTGATGGGGAATTGGAAGGGGGAAAACTAGATCTAGAATTTTGGGGAAGAACTAAAATGAGAGCACTCTCTCTCCTCTCAATTATGGCTGGACAAAAACCCTTCCTCAAGCAATGTACAAAGTCAAAAATACCCCTTGGGGCCTCCCATGAAGAAATAATTAGGGAGGGAAGGTTCTAGTCTAATGGTTCCACTAATTAATCATGTTTCCTAACCCATGGGCCTAATTCATGGGCTCAACTTAGACTAGTCCAAAAGTTTGTTCATGCTCTCTAAATAAATGGTTAAGTCCACTACACAAGTCCAAAATAAGTCTACACTAGCAATAAATAAAATAAATAAATTAGTCATGCACAATTATTAATTATAAAAATCCTAAAATAATTAATACCCATAATAATTACCAAACTACCCTTAGATGGAAATATGAGGGTGACAAACCTACCCTCCTTAGAAAAATTTTGTCCTCGAAATTAAGGAAGAAACTATCTACCAAAACAAACAATATAATGCAAAAAAGAATTATACCTCACGGCTCGAAAAGATACGGATATCGCTCGCGCATCTCGGCCTCTCGCTCCCAGGTACTCTCTCCTGGCGAGTGATGCCTCCACATGACGCGCACCAAAGGAATCGTCTGGTTCCTCAGCACCTTCTCTCTCCGATCCAGAATCTCCACTGGCTGCTCTGGATAGCTGAGAGTAGGGCCCACCTCTATCTCCGAATGATCCAACACATGACTGGGATCTGCCACGTATCGTCTCAACTGCGACACGTGAAACACGTTGTGCACTCCCTCCAGTGCAGGTGGTAAGTCTAGTCTATAGGCGACTGTACCGACCCTCTCAAGAATGCTGAAAGGACCGATGAATCGCAGACTAAGCTTGCCGCCTCCACCGAAACGAATCGTGCCACGTGTCGGAGAAATCCTCAAAAAAACCAGACCGCCAACCTAGCACGAAACACAAACTTAGCACTCTAACAAGCAACAATCAAACACAAACAAGACAAAACTAAAGCTATACCTCAAACTCCAGAGGTCTCCGGTGGCTATCGGCCCAATGCCGTTGCCTGTCCTGCGCCACTCGAAGTCTGTCTCTGATAAGTTTCACCTTCTCTGCTGCATCCACTACCATCTCTGGTCCCAATAAAGCCCTGTCACCAACATTATCCCAGGACAACGGAGTACGGCATCTCCGTCCATACAACGCCTCGAATGGTGACATCTCAATGCTGGCTTGGTAGCTGTTGTTGTATGAAAACTCTACCAAGTGAAGGTGATCCTCCCAAGAACCTCCAAGATCCAAAACATAGGTGCGTAGCATGTCCTCGAGAGTCTGAATAGTCCTCTCCGACTGTCCGTCCGTCTGAGGGTGATAAGCGGTACTGAACTTGAGCTGAGTGCCCAAGCTAGCCTGCAAACTCCTCCAGAAATGGGACATGAAGCGGCTATCCCGATCCGAAATAATGCTCACTGGAATACCGTGCAATCTGACAATCTGGCGCACATACATCTCCGCAAGTCTCTCCGTAGATGTACCCACTTTAAATGGCAGAAAGTGGGCTGATTTGGTCAACCTGTCCACGATGACCCAAATCGCATCCTTGCCTCCTGGAGAACGCGGAAGCCCCGATACAAAATCCATAGTAACATGCTCCCATTTCCACTCCGGAATGGGCAGAGGCTGAAGCAATCCTACTGGTCTGTCTCTCCGCCTTGACCTGCTGGCAAACTAAGCATCTGGACACGAAGCTAGCTACCTCTCGCTTCATTCCATACCACCATATATGCTCCCTCATGTCTCTATACATCTTGTTGGCACCGGGATGCATAGAGTATTGGGAACGATGCGCCTCCTGCATAATCTCCTCGCGCAATGCTCCCTTCGGTACGCACAACCTGGTACCGTGTCGCAATGATCCATCATCTGCGACGGTAAAGTCCTCTGCCAGCCCGACCTGAACCTGTGCTCTGCTCCTCCTCATAGACTCATCCTCATACTGTCCGGCTCTGACTCGGTCCATCAGCTCCGACTGAACCTGAAGTCCCCACATCTGCGCCGCGACTCCCGGAACCAATACCTCAATGCCCAAACTATCGAGGTCTGCCAATAGATGCCTGTCCCTAGTCAAGCACATAGCCACGTGATACCTGCTCAAAGCATCCGCGACTACGTTGGCCTTCCCTGGATGGTACTGTAAAGATATGTCGAAGCCCTTCATCAGCTCCAACCATCGCCGCTGCCTCATGTTGAGCTCCTTCTGTGTAAACATATACTTTAAGCTCTTATGGTCTGTGAAGATCTCTATTCTCTCTCCATATAGATAGTGTTTCCATAATTTGAGAGCAAAGATAACTGCTGCAAGCTCCAAATCATGGGTAGGGTAGTTCTTCTTATGCGGGCGTAATTGCCTGGAAGCATAGGCAATTACCTTCCCGTGCTGCTGTAGTACACAACCCAAACCCTTCCCTGATGCATCACTGTAAATAAAAAATCCTTCTGCTCCTGATGGTAGTGTCAGGATGGGAGCTGTAGTCAATCTCCTCTTCAGCTCCTCAAATGCTGACTGGCAATCCTTAGTCCAGACGAATTCCACGTCCTTTCTGGTCAGCCTAGTCATCGGCTCTGCTAGTCTGGAGAAGTCCTGAACAAACTTCCGATAGTAGCCTGCTAATCCAAGGAAGCTCCTGATCTCTGCTACTGAACTCGGGGTAGACCACGATTCAACTGCTGAGATCTTCTTCGGGTCCACTGAGACTCCATCTCCTGTAATGACATACCCAAGAAATTCAACCTTATCAAGGAAGAATTCACACTTCGACAACTTGCCATACAACTTCTCCTTTCTGAGGGTCTCCAGAATAATCCTCAAGTGCTGTTCATGCTCCTCCGGGGTCTTCGAATATATCAGAATGTCGTCTATGAAGACTACAACAAACTGATCCAGGTACTGATGAAATACCTTGTTCATCAGGTTCATGAACACTGCCGGGGCATTGGTCAACCCAAACGGCATCACCAAGAACTCGAACTGTCCATAACGAGTCCTGAAAGCCGTCTTCGGGATGTCTTCCTTCTTCACCTTCACCTTCACCTGGTGGTACCCTGACCTCAAGTCTATCTTCGAAAATACCTTCGCTCCGCTCAGCTGGTCGAACAAGTCATCAATCCGCGGTAACGGGTATTTGTTCTTGATAGTGAGGTTATTAAGTGCCCTGTAGTCAATACACATACGTACCGACCCATCCTTCTTGGGTACAAACAGTACCGGAGAACCCCATGGTGACGAACTGGAACGGATAAAGCCTTTATCTTGCAACTCATCCACCTGCTTCTTCAACTCCGCCAGTTCACTATTGTTTACTCTATAGACGTGCTGAGAGATTGGCTCTGCTCCTGGCACTAAGTCAATAGAGAACTCCACATCTCTGTCCGGCGGCAACCCCGGCAAATCCTCTGGAAAGACATCCAAGAACTCTGCAATCAACGGATGTGGCAGCTCCCGCTCTTCTACCAAAGCCCCACAGAAATCGCCTTCGCTCGGCTCTGCTCCTCGGACGAACTCGAACTCCGGCTCTCCTGGCGTCTGAAATAAAACTCTGCCTCCACGACAATCGATACTAGCGTGATGTCTACTCAACCAATCCATTCCGAGTACTATATCGTAACTCGGAAGTGGCATTACAAGTAAACATACACTCAGCTCACGGCCTCCCACATAAACCCTCTGGTTCTTGCAAACATCACTGACCAGGATGATGCCACCCCCGATCGTGATCTTGCAAGTTCGCGCCAACGGTTCAGACTCAAGACGATGTCTCAAAGCAAAAGATACAGATACAAAGCTATAAGATGCACCAGAATCAAATAAGACATGAGCTGGAAAAGAATCGAGTAAGACTGGACCTGATATAACGTCTCCGACTGGCTCTGACTCCTCCACGATCAGGGCAAAAGCTCGCCCCTAATGTGCACCCCTCTGTTGGTGTTGGTGCTGGTGCTGCACGAACTTCTGCTGCTGGGGCTGTAAAGGAGGTCCTCTCGGCTGTCCCGTCGGATGTCTCGCGGGTATCCTCTGGATAGGGGCTACGTCCTGAACTGTCCGAGCTAAGGTCTTGGGGCAATCCCTCAGCTGGTGATCTGATGAACCGCAAAACAAACACTGACCGAGCCTCTTCCTGCAAACGTCCCATCCGTGCCCTACCTTCTTACAGAAGGGGCAAGCACGAGCTGTCTGGGCTGGTCTCTGCATCTGATACGTCTGTTGTACAGGTGCTCGGTTAGGTGTATTGGACTGCTGCCTCTGGTGCTGGAAATATGGCTTCTTCGCTGGACATGTGCTGCTGCTGCCACCATAAACATCTCGGTCCCTCTTGTGCCTCCCACTCTGGTCTCTCTCGACCTTGCGACCCTCCCTCAAGATGTCGGTATACGTCTCGTGGCTCGAAGAAATGAGAGCCTTCACTTCCCAGTTCAGACCCTCTCTGAACCTACTAGCCCGGTTCTCTGGGTCTCTCACCATATAATCGGCATATCTGCTCAACCTACAAAACTCGGCAGCATACTCCTCCACCGACATGTTCCCCTGATAGAGGTTCTGGAACTATCGCTCCAGGTCAAGCCTCTCAGTAGGCGGGAAGAACTTCCTTCTGAACAGGTCCCTGAACTCTCCCCATGTCAATCCTGGATCGGCGATCCGTGGCTCATTCTGGAACCACGTGCTGGCGATGTCCATTATCTGTAATCCCGCTGCCTCCACCATTAGGTCCTCCGCAAGGCGGGATAAGCGCATGACGCGCTCCATGCTCTCCAACCAATCATCGGCATAGATGATGCCCTCTGTCCCCTTGAAAGGCCGGGGATCCAACTTCTTGAAGTCCTGAATAGTGTTGGGCCTGGGATGTACCTCCCGTGGCTGTGGTGGTGCGGTCCTCTCTACGGCGGTGATGGCCACCTGGTGAGCACTCTCGATGCCCTGTCTCAACACCTCGGTCTGTCGGTGCTGCGCCTCGGCCTGGGCCCTCTGGGCCTCCATCATCATCTGGAAAAGTGCAAACAGCTGTGTAGCATCAGCTGGTACTGGCGGTGGTGGCGGAAGGTCCTCGGGAACAGCTGGAGCAACCCTCTGAACCAGGGGAGGAGCACCCCCAAAAGCGGCTGCTGAGACTCCCACCTGGACCGGTGAGGCGATCCTCTCGACGGAAGATGTAACAGTAGCAGCTGCTACTCTATCCGCAACAGGCGGGGAAGTAGCCGAGGAAGATGCCACTGCTCCTGAGCGATAGAATCTGACCTTCGGAGGCATCCTGAAGTCAGATTGAAAATACGGAATCAATTATTGAATATAATGCGATATCATCAAAGAAGGACAGAACTTAATTCAAAATGAAAGACAATATCAAATAGATAAAGATTTATAGAACAAAACATTGGAATTTTTCCTAGTTGTGATTGAGTAACTCTCAGCCTAAATCCTGTATCCTAAAGCAGGCTCGTAGCAATGCTCTAGTCGAGCACAACTACGATGTCTATCTAGACCTGCATGGGCCACCACTAAAAATGTGTCACGACCCGCACCCTGATATTCGGGCACGAGTACGTGGTTACGCCCAGCCTACGCCGCAGAATCGGCGGTAGAACGCTGTCTGGGTCATTTTTAACTATCTAACATCTCAACAATATAATATGGTACCTGTCAATTATCTCAACTCCAATCGGAGGAGCAAAATGGTATCTCACAAATATATCAATCTCAATCACAAAACAAACTAAGGAGGAAATAATGCATGAAGGGAAATAGGGAAGGAAAGAAGATACAATCCACAATATGAAATAATAGTACATCTGTGAATCTCCACAAAATAAAAGTCTAATACAAAATCTAAACAAAACTAGACCTCCTCGGTCACTGCTACTATGTCCTCTGTCTCTAGGGGAGTGTCCTCTAAAGTCTCACCCTCCTGAGGTCCGTAATGGGTGGGACACAGCTCCTCTAGCCAATCATCTGAAAAAATATATCCAGTCAGGATTGGAGCGAAGTACATACCTCTGAAAGCAGTTCCAATAACATAATCGAGCATATATAAAAAGCAATAGAAAAATGATACAAGATGCATAAGTAGAAGAATAAACTGTACAAGTGAACAGGCAATAGGCACAATAAAGCTGGAAGTAAATACAAGAATAACTGCAAGTAGAGAACAAGAAATACTAACTATGTGTTTTAGAGTGAGAGTTCGTTATGTGATCGGTTTAGGTTGCACATGAGGTATATAGGTAACTCCATTATACGTGAGGTGTATAATCGACATGCACATGAGATCAAGAGGGCTTTGATCACATAACCAACTCTTACTCCCCCGCCCCAACCAATACTCATGGATCCAATCACGACACGTTACGTACATGATCATGATAGTCACACTAGCATACGAAATAGTGGATGCACAAGAAGCACATGAGAGTCAATACCCGATGCACACGATGAAATACATGTCATTGGGTACCCGTTGCACACGGTAGGGGATAACACCTCCTGACGGGATCCATATAGCACCAGTCCGTGAAATCACTGTGTCGGGAATCAATGTATACTAATCTAGAACATGCATATATACAATATTATGAATTGAAAACAAACAGAGAAATATACTCGCCTGAAGTCCTGAGCAAAGTGTGTCTCTCGATGCCCAAGCTGGTGTCTCACAACCTATATATGGTATGTTGTATCAATACAAGGTTCAAAGATGAAAATAAATGAAGTTGAAGAAGTTTTAGGTCAATACGCCGTTTCTAAGTCAAACCAATGTATTTCTAGGTTGTAAGAGTCTAATGCTAGTCACTAAGTCAATATACTATGAAGCTATGCTATACTAGCTAAGCTAACACACCACAGTGCAATCAAGAAGCCGTATCCTAAGATACGCAGATTTTCTAATATGAAAATAGGTTTATATATATACATAAGTCATATATAATAATAATAATATCTCAAAACTATTTAATTATGATACTTTGGCCTTGTGCCAAAGCGTATCGCAATCAACTCGCTACCCAAACTCAACACCTTGGGTATCGGCCCGATACCTTGGGAATACCCCGGTATCCCAAGGCAACTCAACTCCTAGTATGACTAATACAAAATATAACTACTACTATAATGTCTAGTAACTAACAAACAACAATTTCAAGTATATATAAACATATACATACACTAACTACTTACTAGTACCATAACACATATCAACTACCTATCCTTAATAGCAAATCATACTTAGATATAGCTTAACTAGTATATATATATATATATATAGATCCTAAGTGTTCCATCTAACTAATACTACTAATATATATATATATATCACTACTAACAATAGAACAAATACTATATAATCTATCTACTGTAAATTTCTAACCCAAGGTCAAGCTAAACCAATACCCCACCTTAAATACCCAATACCTTGACATAATCTAGCTAGCTAACACCTAACCTCATAAATAACTTACTGAACTACTACCCAAAACACAACTGAAAACTGGACTGAACTGTGCATACCTGCACAGAGAATCTGTACTGCTACTGTGCATCACTTGCACTGTGCAGATATTGCACAGTGCACTGGCTGCAGTTGTGCCCGAGCCTCCTTCCCAAGTTGCTGCACTTCACTGCATTCTCCAGTTCAGTGAATATCTTACTGAGTCTTCAGTATAGTAGCTGTACAGTCCATGTGCAGTTCATTCTTTGCTGTGCTCAGGTAATCCTGCATATACCTTGCTGTGTTCAGTCCCTGCTGTGTTCCTCTGCAGGTAGTGAGTATCAGTTCTTCAGTGAAATGAATACTGCACTGAACCTTCAGTGAACTGAGCCTTCATCTTAGGTGAGCATCTGTGAATCCTCAGATATGACCTCACTGTGTAGTGAACTCTGCTGTTCAATAGAAACTGAACTCTGCAGTGAACTCTGCTGTTCACAGAAACTGAACTCTGCAGTTCATAGAAACTGAACTCTGACCCGAGCCTTGCTGTGGCTGCCCTGAGTGCACTGAGGCACTTGATGCGGTGGAGCCGCTGCTGTGCCTCGCAGATGACTGACATTCACTATGATTGGCTCCCCCTCTCTGCTGTCCCTGAGTAAGCCTACTGCTGGAACTCTCTTCATAATAGGGACTACTGGCTCCTAGGTCTACAGTGGACTGAACTCTGTGTGCAGTCACTGTGTCGAGCTCTGCCACACCCTCAAGCACCAAAAAAACTAACTATAAACTCATATAGATAACTATCTATAGGCATAGATACATATACTACCCCTCATACATATCAATCTATATGCATAATACTAAAGTATAGATACCAATTATATATAGATATATTCATACATATTAATCACTAGCTATATATGCAAATACTTAGCCACACATATGAATCATATAGGTATACAAATAGATTTATATACGAATAGATATATATATATATATATATATATATATATAGATACATATTATATACACTAACAAATATATATATATATATATATATATATATATATATATATATATATATATAGACATATACTCATAGTTCTATATATATAGATACCTTCATAATATACACATAAAGATTTATCTAGATACCCTAATATATACATATCGACACACAAGCACAAAAAATAAAATTATACTATTTTATAATCTATATAATGCATAGATAGCATATACATATATAATTACATATGCATGTATAGTACAATAAGCCAAAACACAAACACATGGAGTGCACCGCACCCGTATCACATTTTTCTATGATACGCTTGCGACACGGCCCCCAACTCACAACCAAACGTATCCCGGAGGACACGTACAAGTCCAATACGTAATTTATGAACAATACATATAGAAATTATAGTGTCTACGTGTCCGTGTCACCATATGATATGCACATGGCCCCGTGTCGGAGGAAAACCCCCAAAATCGACCGTTTCGTCAAATCGACGAGATTCGGCCCATACGTATCCAATTGTGGACACGACACAAGCTACAAACAAACAATCAATGGTCAATTAGATCTATTAGATCCATTGACAAACACTACATGTGCCAATTTCGGAATTCTCCCAAAATTGGCACCAAAATGGACATAACTACCACCGTAGGTCTCCAAATGATACCAAATCAAATCCTATGGGTAACCTATGCATGTGGGGTGGTTTCTCATGGTAAAATCTCAGATCTATAGCCTATAGGAAGGGGGAAAACTGATTTATACCTATTGGAAGATGGATTCCCAATGAAAAGGTCCCAAATGACAAGTTGCTCCTCTCCTTGTAGATCTTGGCCTCCTCCTCCTTGTTCCTTGCTCCTTGATTGTAGATCCTTGATGTAGAGGCTTCAATGTTGAATTTAGAAGGAGATTTGAAGAGAATTGATGGTGAATTGATGGAGAATTGATGGAGAATTGGAAGGGGGAAAACTAGATCTAGAATTTTGGGGAAGAACTAAAATGAGAGCACTCTCTCTCCTCTCAATTATGGCTGGACAAAAACCCTTCCTCAAGCAATGTACAAAGTCAAAAATACCCCTTGGGGCCTCTCATGAAGAAATAATTAGGGAGGGAAGGTTCTAGTCTAATGGTTCCACTAATTAATCATGTTTCCTAATCCATGGGCCTAATTCATGGGCTCAACTTAGACTAGTCCAAAAGTTTGTTCATGCTCTCTAAATAAATGGTTAAGTCCACTACACAAGTCCAAAATAAGTCTACACTAGCAATAAATAAAATAAATAAATTAGTCATACAGAATTATTAATTATAAAAATCCTAAAATAATTAATACCCATAATAATTACCAAACTACCCTTAGATGGAAATGTGAGGGTGACAGCAGCTGCTGCAAGGTATGGCGGCTGCAGGAGCTGCTCAAGGAGATCGTGGGAGTCATCGGCGTAGTCGGGGTGGCCGTGGGGAGCTCCGTGTTGGTCGGCGTGTCGCCGGAGAGGAAGAAGATGGCGGTGGCGGTGGAGGGTGTTGCGAGGGTGGTGGAGTGAAGCCGCGGGAGGGGTTTAAAATAGGGGGAGAGGAGCAGGCGGTTATGGGGAGAGGCCAGAGCGGAGGGAGTCGTGGGGTAGTCAGCCGCGGAGGGCGGGGTCGGGCGGGTGTTGCGGCAGGCGAAGCGGGGGCGGGGGATCGTGGGTGTGAGGGTTACTGTGTGTAGGGTTAGCGGGTCGGCGGATAGCGGGTTAGCGGGTCGGCGGGTCGGGTCTGGATCTGATCCGCTAGGGCGGTTGGGGTTTAGTTGGTTCGGTTCGGGTCCGATTCGGTTGGACCGGGTTCAGTCCGGTTTGAGCCCGGTTCAACCCGGTTTAATTAAAAACGGGAGTTTTTAGCAATTTAAAAATAGTTTTTTGTGCCCAATAAATTTCAGAAAAATTACACAACATCCAATAATTAATAATACACCCAAAAATATAAATTTTATAATATTTTAATAATTATTTTAATCCATAAAAATATTAATCCCTGAAGGACATTTTTAATAATTAATTAAAAATTACCAAAAAATTCCAAAAAATTCATTTTTAAATTTTTTTTTAAAAAAAACAGGGTGTTACAATCTACCCACCTTAAAAGAATTGCGTCCTCGCAATTAAGAAACAAACGAAACCGGTCAGAAGTGATAACGCAGTTGCAAGATATGTTTGAAGCAAGACCAAGGATAAAGAATCATGGTCAAGGAAAAATCGAAAGATGAGGATTAAGCAAACACCTAAATTATTTCCCTAAACAATGGAAGTTAGGTAAATCAAAAAAAAATCTGGTTAGAGCAAGGAAAACTACAGCTTAGGAAAACTAGGTTATCAATCACTAACAAGATCAAAATACTAGGTTTAAGGCTAAGAAAAAGAATTAACAGGCACGTGCTATGGCATTACTAGGAATAGATAGCTATGCTATAACTCAAATCTTGCTCGTATTCGCTATTTCACGAGTCTGTGCGCCTTCCATCGTCAACGCAAAAGACTGTCCACGCCCTTGCGGTGGTGCCCTCTTCTGATGCTAGGCCTGCTGAAAGAGTGTTGCTCTTGCTCTGCGTGGCTCTTGGAATATATTAAGATATCATCAATACGCAACCACTAACTTGTCCAGGTACAAAACTCCGTTCATCAAACTCTTGAACACAGTTGGCGCGTTGGTTAACCCAACCGACATAACTAAGAATTCATAGTGTCCATACTTGGTCCTGAAGGCTGTTTTCTGTATATCCTCTCTACGCACTCTAATCTGGTGATAACCGAATCCAAGACCTATATTTGAGAATACACTCGCACTATTCAACTGGTCAACGCGTGGCAAGGGATACCGGTTCTTGATGGTTACAGCATTCAGTGCCCTGTAGTTAATACACAGGCGTACCGTCCCATCCTTCTTCGGCACAAATAGTATGGGTGTAACAGCTGGGTCATAAGATCTAATCTTTGATAATACAAGTCATAAGATAACTAAGGTTTTAACCATTATGGCCTACTACACAAGGTTCCATTTTCTTAAGGTCATAATGCAATTCCTTGTATGAGCCAAATCTGATCCCTAGCATCAAGCTATGTATTCCCTAAAGTATTCTGGTGCATTAGAATCAAACCCTCTATCCTCTCTTCCAATACTTCCAAATTACTTACTACCTTAAGGAAGGGTAAGGTTTTATTAGTTTTAGGTCTTTGATACTATATTCAATTCTCATGCTAAACTCTACACTAACTCTAGCATATAGGAATAACCTATCTACTATCCTACTAAGGGTAACCGTTTTCTCAAAAAAATTTATATCCAGCATATCTTTTCTGCCTTGACAAGTATCTGCTTCTGGAGAAACACCATGCACGAACATTCATCTCTCCGAAATAGGAAGAGATGATAAACAATAATAAGGATGTCGAGGGGAAAAAAAGTACAATTTATGAATTTCAAGGGCGATAATCAAATGCCAAAGAATTTTTAAGTCAGTTGTGGATTGAGATGCTAACATTGCTAACTTTGATTACAGGCTCGCTCAGTACCGAAAAGTAACTGAAATGATTTAATCAGGACCTGCATGGGCCACCACAAAAATATGTCATGTCCCAGTCCCAAAATACGTAGGACTAGGAATACGTAACATGCCAGCTATGCATTCGACCAGACTCTGGTCCGATTCGAATACGTATAAGCTGTACTATAAGGGTCACTATATATGTAGTCAAGTAAATATGAATATCTATACCTCAATCCATAATAATCAGGATATACAAGAATGAGCTACATGTGCTAAAGTCGGCCGCCAGTAACCCATAAGCTCGAATAGACTCGAGAAAAAAATATGAGTCTATAAAACTAGGCTATATCAGCAGATGAGTTAACAATACGAATAATAACCATGACTCCGGAAGAAAGGATATAAGTACCTGGCACCAAATTCCTGCATGACAAAGCAACACACATCAGCAACTCCAGGCAGGCTCCACAATGGTCTATGCTGCAAAACTAGCAAGGGACCAGGTCCTCAGAGGGACGTAACAAGGTACAAGAAACAATATGCCAAAATAAATGCAGTATATAAAATGTATCGATAGGCAAACTACGTAACCAGCTATGTGATATGCAAATGAGAGCATTAATCATATTTAGGCTGAAACTACTATAGGCTCTGTGTCAGGGAAACCCATAGCAGCATTTAGTATCACGACTCCCGTATATATGCCAAAGCAAGTAGTATCACGACTCCCGTATATATGGCAAAGCAAGTAGTATCACGACTCCCGTATATGTGCCAAAGCAAGTAGTATTGTATATATATCAATAATCAGCCTGTAGTATGGTGTGTCTCTCTCCACCCAATGTAATCATATGTCTCATATTCACGATGTCTCATGTCCATGACACGCAAGATCATGACCTCTAAATAATGCAACGAGTCATAATGATAGCTAAATATATGTAGTATCTATGTCACGAATCATGTAACCTATACAGAATTACCATGAATATCTCAGGAAGATTCTGTCTCATGAACAGTGTCAAGTGTCCTATGGTATGACGTACTCGATAATGCAAGCACGAATAATATATAGGGTTTCGATATCAATCTCTAGTGACGTTACACAACTCCGCATACGGCGTTGACACCCGAATATTATTCGGACGTTAAGTAATTTCACACGGCCCTAGGTTGAACATATATATCATATAATTAAATCAAGGGAATATTATGTAGCAAGTACTGTAAGACTGGCAAGGTACACTTGCCTGGTGGTTGGGCTCCAACAGTTGCTCTGGTATCAGCGGGATCTGCATGTACTCCTCCGGTTGCTGAAATAAACACTACCATCATGCTCAGAAGATATCAAATAGCTAGAATTTCCTGTCCATAAGTCCAATTTGAACACAGGGACAAAAGTGACAGTTTTTGGTCAAAGTGGAGTCCACATGTGGCCTGCTTCGTACCAAAAAAATGTGCCAGAGATAATATTCTCCAAATTTTTCAAACTTAGTGTCTACAAGTCCAGAACGACGATATGAACCCAACGAATGTCAAGAAGTGGATTTCGATGAGCCAATCACAAAATTGTCCGTCAAGTGGAGCCGTGGGGCCCACGATACGGGATTTTATCAGCATTCTCATAATCGAACCAAACTTGGGTCACCGGACCAATAAATACTACGAGTCCGATGACGCAAGTTTCATTTCGATGGGGCATTGTCGACGGATATACGTTGATTTCGGTGTGCACGCACATCCAAATCAACTTCTGGGAAATCCCACACGTCCGTATCGACGACGCGCACCTTTCGATAAAGTTCGTACACGACCAAGTCGTCTCGTTTAGCGGGGCGCACCTAGTTCCGGGAAAATCAGGGTATTTAAATAACCAAGTTTTTGGCCATTTTTTCCCTCGAATAAAATACAACATACAGCACAATAAATTGAACAAAAATAGGGTTTTAAAACTTGATCATAAGGTCTAAATTACTGTTCAAGTGAATTTTGAAAATAGTTAACATGTTGCACGCAAAACGGTCGTGAACTTGCGAGTTCGGGACGAATTTCTGAATTTTCAGAAATAGGTTTTTTTCCTGATTTTGCGTCGCAATTTGTGACCGACATAGAATGTGATACCCCGAACAAGTTATACGGAGTTTCGAGAAGGTCACGCAGGATTCACACAGGATTCTACAGAACAGAAATTGGATCGATGTACAGGAAGTTACGCGAGCGGGAAGGGGTATACCTCTCTGCTGATTTTCGTGACAGGGGCGGCGTGGCGATGCTCGGCCGCCGTCGGCAGCAGCTTCTGCGAGGCATGGCGGCTGCAGGAGCTGCTCGAGGAGGTCGTGGGAGTCATCGGCGTAGTCGGGGTGGCCTGGGGAGGTCCGGGTTGGTCGGCGTATCGCCGGAGAGGAAGAAGATGGCGGTGGCGATGGCGGGTGTTACGTGGGTGGTGGAGTGAAGCCGCGGGAGGGGTTTAAAATAGGGGGAGAGGAGGCGGCAGTTATGGGGAGAGGCCGGAGCGGAGGGGGTCGTGGGGTAGTCGGCTGCGGAGGGCGGGGTCGGGCGGGTGTCACGGCAGGCGAAGCGGGGGGCGGGGGATCGTGGGTGTGAGGGTTACTGTGTGTGGGGTTAGCGGGTCGGCGGATAGCGGGTTAGCGGGTCGGGTCCGGATCCGACCCGCTAGTGTAAACCCTCTGATTTTTCAAGAATTTTAAAATAATTTTTACAATTTTTCTGGAATTTTCTAGAATTTTTTTGTAACTAAAACTAACGTATTTTGAAATTAAATGATTTTTAAATGATGTTAAATAATATTAAAATATTATGTAAATAATATTTTTTGGTGTAAAATAAAAAATTAGACATAGGATAATTTTCTGAAAATTTATTGGACCCCGAAAATATTTTTAAAGTCCTAAAAACCAAGTTTAAAATAAACCAAACCAACCCGAACCGAACCTGTTAACCCGGCCGAAACCCTAATCCTAATCCCTTTCCCAATTAACCCGGGTCGGGTCGGGTCGGATCCGAATTGAACCCGACCCGGACCCGTTAACCCGGCCGAAACCCTAATCCTAATCCCTTTCCCAATTACTGTTCCGGCGACCCCTATTTAACCCGCCTCTGCCGGCCGCCTGAACCCTAATCCGCCTAGCTCCGCTGCTCGCCTCTGTCTCCCCGCCCGACGCCCTAGCCGCCCTCTCCTCCTCTTGCTCTCCTCTGCCACCGTCGCCCTCCGCCTGACCCTCTCCCCTCGCCGTTGCCTTCGCCCTCGCCCGTTGCCATCGGTCTCCCCTCCTCCCACCGACAAACTTCTCTGCGACCACCCTCTTCCCTCGATCCGCCGTCGTCCCTGAGCCCACGACCCCGAGCCCTAAGCTTCCTCCAGCGCCGCCTTCAGCGCCGAGCTCCTCCGCGTGAGCCGCCTCGACCAGCCGACGAGCCATCCCCGCCTCACCGTCCTCTGCCTACCCCAGTGGAAGCCCCGGCGAGCTCCTCCGGCCAGCACCGGCGAGAAGACCGAAACCCTAACCCTAGCTACAGTGGACACTGTGTCGGTGTGTCATGTCGACTCACGGATACGAGAAAACCTAGTTTTACGTAGCCCTGTTCAGGTAACACATTCTCTCTCCTCGTTGCTCCGTTTTTCGTTCCGTCAGTTATGACGCGTAGGCTGTGTGACCCTTTCGATGCCCGTGCAACCCGCTCGGTGCCTCGCGTCCTGTGGCGATCGTGAACCACGACCCAAAAACAGGAAAAACAACACCCCGTTTTTCCCCGGAACTGAGTGCGTCCCGCCAAATGTGACAACTTGGTCGAGTGCGGTCTTCACCGAAAGGTGCGCGCCGTTGATACGGACGTGTGGGATTTCGCAGAAGTTGATTTGGATGTGCGTGCACACCAGAATCAACGCGTATCCGCCGACAACGCCCCTTATCCGCCTGTTCTGGAACTCGTTATAACTTGGTGTACACACGTCGGATCGAGACGAAACTTGCGCCATCAGACTCATAGCAATACGCTGGTCCTGTGACCCAAGTTTGGTTCGATTCTGAGAACGTTGGCAAAATCGCGTATCGTGGGCCCCACGGCTCCACTTGACGGGCGATTTTGTGATCGGCTCATCGGAATCCAATTCTGGAAGTTCCGTTGGGTTCGTATTATCGTTCTGGACTTGTTGATACTAAGTTTGACGAATTTGGAGACCATTGATTCGGACACATTTTTTGGTGCAAAGTGGCCCACATGTGGACCCCGCTTTGACCAGAAACTGTGATTTTTGCCCTTGTATCCAAATTGGGTTTGTCCATCAGTGTGTGCTGCTGGCCATTGCCACGTGTCTAGTCCCTTGATATTTTGGGACTGGGATGTGACATGGTTTTTGTGGTGGCCCATGCAGGTCAACGACTAAAATTGTTCGGTTTTAACTTAGGGACCGAGCAAGCCTGCAATAAAAATAGGATAAGTTTTTAGGATCTCATCCACTTGCTTGAAACATTCTTGATATCTATATCGGATTCGAATTAATTTCTTGACTTGCATCCTGCCTTGATTCATGTGCGCCTCTTATTGTTTATTTTGGATGCAGAGTTATGGATCCACGAGCAAATGACGAGACTCCTGCAACATCACCACGAGATGCTGTGGTAACCAATGAAGAGGAAGTAATACTAGTGAATGAAGGTCAATCAGCTCAACAACGTAGTCAAGCAAATCAGCATGCCTCGAGAATCCAGCAAGATGGCATTTCACCATCGACGCAATTTACTCTACCAATGCCCGTAATTCCACAAGGGCAGGCTATGGACGGGCAGCAGATGTTTCAAATGATCTATGCAATAATGCAAGCTCAACAAGAGGCTTTGAGTCGCATCCTAGTAACCGCACTAGAGCAGGCAGATCTACCAGCACGGCGGCCAACGACGGGCTCTATTTCCGATTTTCGCCAGCTGAAGTCCCGTACCTTCTCAGGCAAGGAGGAGCCCACTGAAGTTCATGAATGGCTCACCAACACACAACATCAATTAGAAGCAGCTGAGCTTCCAAGGGAACGTTGGATGACTGCCGTTAGAATGCAGTTGACGGGCAATGCACATCACTGGTGGCTATCTGAGGAGACACGGCTCGGACCAGACCGAGTCACTTGGGAAGAGTTTTTCAGACTCTTTCAGGAGATGTACATTCCAGCCATCGTTCGATCAGAACTTCAGGACAAGTTCAATCGCCTCACTCAAGACAATATAACCGTGGAAGAGTACAATGCAGAATTCATTCGTCTGAGTCGCTTTGCCCAAACCTTGATTTCAACAGAAGAAGAGAAGGCTGAGAAGTTCTTCGACGGATTAAACATTGAGCTACAGAGATTGATCGGGTCAGTCGCACCTACTTCTTACTCGGACGTCCTTACTGCAGTCCGACGCATGGAGCGCGTCATCAGGAGAGAGACCAGTCTGAAGCGGCCATCCACATCAGCACCAGCCGGAGCACCACAGGAAGAAGTTGCAAAAAGACCTCACATGCACCAGCCACCAGAAGCATCTTCACAGGCACTACCTATCTGTCAATATTGTCGCAAGCGAGGCCATATTGAGAACGAGTGCAAACAAAAAAGAAGATTATGTTTAGGCCCGGTTCAGGATTTTTGGGCTGGTCTGGGTTGGTTCGGTTTGGTTCATTAAACCGGGTTTATTTTGGGTTTAATAAATAACTTAGTTTTTAGGTCTTTAAAAAATGGTTCTGGGGTCCAATAAATTTCAAGAAAATTACCCTATGTCTAATATTTTAATTCACACCCAAAAATATTATTTTTATAATATTTTAATATTTAATAAAAATATTTAAAATTATTTAAAACCAGAATAGCTTGATTTTAATTAGTTAAAATTTCAGAAAATTTCCAAAAATTTGTTTTTAAAATCCTGAAAAATCAGGGGGTTTACAGATACATTCAATCTTCTTCAGGAGATACTTTCAATCTTCTCATATTTTCTATCTTTTCAGGAGACTATCTCATCATGAGGTATTGTCATAGACAGGCTTTAATGAATTCGTTCAAGAATTTTCTTCTTCTTCGTGAATATGATTGAATATTTTAGGATTATTATAATATTATTTTATAGACAGATACTCAATGAGTCTATCACATTCTTCTGGATGGTTTTGGTCTATATATGGCTCATTTTGTAAATCCTTCGGGAATAGTATGATAATTTTAAATCCTTCAAGGATATACCTGGAGATTTAAATCCTTCAGAGATTTTATGTGTATTTCATCGTCTAGGTTATCATGACCGGAGAATATATTTCTTCATATTCTACTTATGGTCATTTCGAGAATCCTTGAGCTAGCATTGTTCTATTCATTTGGATATCTTTTTTCTCATAATCACCCAATTAAACCTACGGGATTTCTTCCATTTGGGTTTTATACTATAATATCGCATACTTCACGTTGTGCGTGAAGTATCACATCTTTTCATTATCCTTAACATTAAATATTATTCATGGTCTAATATTATCATTTATTTTCATCACCATTTTTTTATTCTTAATTGAGAATGTTAATTATGATAAATTCTTCTTGATCCCATTTTTTTTCTTGAATATGTATAAAACATAGATTCTTGGGTACCGACATCTCTTTCTCAGTCTCTTCTGGGATCTGAGGTATATCCTCGACCTGAGTGATATACTTTGAGAAATTGGATCTTTGGTTCATGACATCTTCTGGATAGTCATGAATTTTTCTCTTCAGGAGATGCTACTTCAGGAGTTGCTTCTTCAAGAACATTAGGGTATGTTATATCATTCGTTCTCTTCTTCTGGAAAACTGAATCTTTGGAACCTTTAGGTCTTATGCATTCTTAATGTAGATTTTATTCATTTCCTACCTTCATTTGGTTCTTTTGATATTTACTTCTATTCTAGAAGGTATGTTTATAGTTGGTATAGCTATTTATGCAGTATTATTAAACCATCAAGTAAGCATCTAATAATTCATTTACAACAAAATATAAAGTGAAAGTATGCCATAATACGTTCTTCTGAAACGATGCTTTACGACGTTCTTCTAGGACGATAATTCATAAAGTTCTTCTACAACGATAATTTGCGACGTTCTTCTGGAACAAGGTATTTGTCTTCCTCTTATCTCCCCCTAACGGCAAAAATTATGTATTGTCAAAGTGACAGATCATAATTTTTTTGTTAAAGATGTCTCATATATATAAGATTTAATAATCTAAAGAGATGGACATAAATTCTCAATACTATAATTCACAAAAACAAAGATGCCAAAATTATAGATTCAAATCATACCAACATAAGTCATATAAACTAATAAATGAAAGTAATTAATTATTCAACTGTAATCTTCAGGATTAATGGTTTAAGGAAACCTAGTTGAAAATAGTTATGCGGCCATTTTCTAAGAGATGATCTCACGAATTAGTTTTAATAATTTTTATCATATTGTCTTGGGGTGTCTCGGTCGATCATGCCATAATTTAAATTTTACGGGGTCATTAGGCTTCTGGCTCACAATGGACCCTTATGATTGAGCTTCTGGCTCATTGTAGTATGTGACTTGATAACTCTAATTTCAGTGACATATATCCTTAGTGAATTGCTGAAGAATTTTTCTAGACGAACTTCTGGTTCTCTTGACTAACTTCTGGTTTCTCTAGACTAGTGATTACTGTAAACCCCCTGAAATTTAGATAAGGTTATTTTAGTAATTTTATTATAATTATAATCATTAAAATAATTTCTATAATTTAGAAACCCTTTAGTGTAGTCTTAATGCCAGGAATACAATACTAGCTTTTTTTTCCAACCAACTTGGCATAATAGGCTTAGCTGAGCCAAATTAGGCTCATGCATGTATGTCTTACATAATTTTATAAACCTACACTTCATTTTGATCGCACAACAACCACGAAGCTTTTTGACTCAAAAATATGACACTTGGACACTTTTTCGTTGCGGTCAATTTAGACGAGCAACATGAACCCAAATTTTGACACTGACCTTTATAGCTCCTAGCCTAACACGATCAACTATGCACATGTCATTGGTGTCACATTTATTTGAGTTCTCGTAGGCTCTAAAAAATTAATATAGAAACACCGTGCATTTTAATTAGTTAAAAATTACCATTTTTATTAATTGTACCTGACCGACCCCAAAACCCCAAATTGAACACTCAAACCAACATGTCTAACTCATGCACAATACCATACACCCATCCCCCACCTTCCTACTCACCAAACACCATTTTTTCTTATACCAAATCCCACTTTTTATCTACTTTTATTTTAATTTCAACATAAACCTATTAATAACATAACATTAGGACCATCTTAACTAACTTGTACTATGTGCTCACTCAAATGGAGAGGGGGGACCGACCGCAGCCAAGGAAGAGGGATTGGGTTCTAGGGGGAGTTACATATGACCCTTGATTTTTTTAAAACTCCCAACCTTTCACCTCTCCTCCCATTCATTACTACCTATAACTATTATACTCCTAAGGAGGTGTAACCCTCATTCGGCTAACTCCAACCCAACCGAACCTCCATATCCCTCTTTCCTCTCCCACTCGGTCATCCCTTTCTCCACCTCAACGGAGCCACCGCAACCAACGGAGCCACCGCGAGCACGAGCAGCAGCAGCAGCATTTCATGAGGCACACTTCGAGGTATGAGCACGACCTCCTCGCTCGATCATTTCATGAGCTTCTTATCCGTATAGATTTATAATATGAAGGACCTCAAACCCCTTCAAGAGTTTTGATTTAAAGTAATTTATAATCAGAGAAAGTCGACCCGAAAGTCGGGCAAAAACTGATTTCGCGATAATTTCAAAACAGCCCAAATGCCCATGTTTCGAGATCAATAACTCCCAAACTGTGATGCCAAATCGAGTGATTCTTTTTCTTGTGTGAAAACATTATAACCAAATTTTAAACCCTTTAAATACTTTATTTTATTAGGTGTCGTTCTGTGATTAATTTAGTATAAAAATTGTCAAAAACTTGATTTTGGAAAATCTAAAATTCTCGATACGGGGTGCGTCCTACCAAACGAGGCCATATCATCGCATACGAATTTTATCGAATGGTGCGTAACATAAACGCGGACATATGAGTTTTTGCGGAACTTGATTCGGACGTGTGTGCACGCCGAAATCAATGCGTATCCGCCGAAAAATACCGTATTGGTCTATTCCGACAGCTCGCCATAACTTCGTGTGTACTTGTCGGTTCGCAACAAAACTTATGCCATTGGATTCACAGCATTACGCTGGTCCTATGACTCAAGTTTGGTTCAAATATGAGAACGTTGATGAAATACCGTTTCGTGGGCCCCACGGTTCCACATGACGAGCGATTTCAAGATCGACTCATCAGAATCCAGTTTTGGATGTTCTGTTGGGTTCGTATCATTATTCCAGACTCGTAGACACTAAGTTAATGAATTGGGAGTACTTTGACTTTGACACGTTTTCAGTGCGAAGTGGGCAATATGTGGACCTCGATTTGACCCAAAACTGTCAATTATGTCCCTGTGTCCAAATTGGACTTATGGGTAGTCGATCCTAGCTAGTTCATGTATTCTAAAAATATTGGTGATGTTTGTTTCAACATCCGGAGGCGAACTTACAGATTCTACTTTTCCAGGAGCAGTTGACGGAGTTCAGAACCCAGGCAAGTGTATTTTGTCAAACTTGCAGTAGATTATGTTATATTATTTGTTTGTGTTTCTTCCATATATATATATATATATATATATATATATATATATATATATATATATATATATATATATATATATATATATTTTGTAATGTACATGTTCAACCTAGGACCGCGAGACGTTGCTTAGCGTTCGAACAAGATTCGGGTGCTAACGCCGTATACGGAGTTGTGTAACGTTACTTAGAGAGTTGATTCCACGATCCTATTTTTTATGTGCTTGCTATACCAAGTATGTCAGACTGTAGGACACTTGACACTATTTTATGTGACATAATCTTTTCTTGAGTTATTTATGGTGATTCTGTATAGGCTTACAGGATTCGTGATATGAGACTTGCATATATAGAGATATCATTATGACTCGTTGTACTAGCTGAGGTTATGATCTTGCGTGTTATGGACATGAGATATTGTGGACATGAGACGTGAGATTACATTGGGTGGAGAGAGACACACATGCTATAGGCTGATTATGTTTATATATATACTATGTTACTTGAGGTGCTTTAGTCTTTGTATCAGAGCTTGGCATATTTACTGGCCCTACGAGATACTACTTGCTGCTATGGGCTCCCCGACACAGAGCCTTTAGTGGTATCAGCCTGAGTATTAGTGATACTCTCATTTGCATTTCACTTAGCTGATTACATAGCTTATCTTGATAATCTATTTTTACTTACTATATTTTATTTGGCTTGAGTGTTTATTGTACCTTGTTATATCCCTGTAAAACCCCTAATTCTGAAAACCGTATTTATTGTGTTATTAATTAATTAATTATTTATTTATAGTAATTATAAGCTAAATAGAGGGAATATATTTTATTTAATTTTTATTTGAGGTGTTTATGCAATTAGAGAATTTATAGAGCCATTATAAATTTTTTCTAATTTATTCCATGTAGGAGATCCTTTGGGCAGTTGCTGGCTTAACTGTATGCACCAATATAATTTTTTAGAGTTTTCTATGTATTGATATATATATATATATATATATATATATATATATATATATATATATATATATATATATATATATATATATAGAATTCCTATTGGATATCTACCCAAAACACGTTAACCCCTTAGCCTCTACCCTACCCGCTGGAACCCACAACCCATTAGGAGAAGAAATATCAAACAGCAGCAAAAACTAACTTTTCTTTTTCCCCTCCGCGTGTAAAACAATCCCACCGCTTAATTTTCTTTCATCCGTGCGTAAAACAATCCCACCGCTTAATTTCCTTTCACCCGCGCGTAAAGCAACCCCCGCGTGTATTCATTCCCTTTTTCCGCATGTGACTCATCCCCCACCGCCTCTTTACCTATTATTACTAAACTCTCCCCAACCGCAATCAAAACCAATGATAGGAAGAACAGCAGCAGCCTCCACCGCCTCTTGATCTCTATATATATTACAACTCTTCCAAACCCTAACCCACTTCTTCTTACAACAAACTTAACACTATTTCGACGTGCACTATACAGAACACTTGCTCGGCAAGTATACCTTGCCATTGTACTATTATTTATATTCCAGTTGATACATGTATGTTTAATTCTGCTTATATAGATGTTTATTTATGTATATTGTTGGACCTACTTTATGAGACCACCCCAGTATTATGGAGCATCTTTAGATTCATGGGCCAGGACACAGTTGCTACACGAGTCGTGAGTCTCATATAGATCACGGACTGCATGACAGGTCTGGCCTCCTGTACGCATGGGCCGTGCGTTAGGGATAACTGCCGATAGAAACTTTATATGCTAGTGGACCTGGCAGTTATTTAGAGGTTTTATCGTGTCATGAATGTGGCATGCTTAGAGCATGGGGTGGGGAGAACAACAAGTAAGGCGTTTGGGCTCCTTTGCACTTTTCTTCTGTACGCCCGGATTCTTCGCCGGAGAAATGGGTGATGACGACCACTATATTTTATATTGCAGGCGGCCTCTGTCATTCAAAAGACGATATGCTGGTAGGCCCCTGATTCTCCGAGAGAATTATGCCAATCCCATTTATGGCCAGATAGCCCACGTGTTGGAAAGTTATTCTCAAACTGCATTCACTTAGACGGTTAGGTGACCCACTGGATGTTTATATTTCAGTACTTTATTGGCATGTTTATATATATCTTGTTCCCTCTGAGGACCTAGTCCCTTTCCAGATATGGACGAGGAGGAGTATCCGCAGGAGTACGGTCCTGGACCTGACGCTACTTACCAGACTGAGGAGATCTTACCCTCGGAGTATCTGTGATTTTATTACAGCTGTTTAGAGATCTTTTTGCTACTTCAGTATAATCGTTTTGTAGTAGATTTATATCCACCCGACTATCAGACTTGATACTCATCTTGATATCCAGATATTATTCAGCTCTTTATTCCTACTTATTATTTGTGTTGTGGATGAGAAATAGATTGTGTGTGACTTGTTGTGACAGTATATTACCACTTGTAGTGCCTCAAAACCCGATCCGACCGGGATGTGCACTATATAATTGGGCTTGTGGCTAGTCCGTCAGAGTATGCTTAGATCTTCGGCATCTTCTTGCCACGGACGAAATACGATGATCTTTTCCAACTCATGGAAAAGCCTCTATTGAAACGAGTCCAATAGTTTTCGTGTTTGGTTGCTTGGTTTTCTTGATTGCCGCTTTGGGATTTGGATTTGGTGTTGCTTTCGATTTACTTGGTTTTCGCTGCTGGTTTTATTGATTGGAGCTTGAATTTTGGGGAGTTCGGCAAGGAAGGATAGGCAAGAAATCTAACTCGGTGCTCGTGCTGTTGCAGGTCCGCGTAACTGACGTTTGATCGTCGCTAGGCGGAATTTCCTTGTTTCAGCAACTTTTTCCTTAACCAGTGAGTGGTTTGGACCCTTCTTTCCTACTTCTTCACGCCCACCTCTCTAATGTTTCAAACGTTCACTCGATGATGCCCGGTTGGACGCCTAGGAAATGCTTAGCCACAAGGCATGCCAGCCACTAAGAAAGGAACATGGGAATTGTAGACTAATTTTACTATATGCTTGCACATCTTATAACTTGAGTTGGTTGGAATGGGAAGTTGGCTGTTGGTTGCGGCCTGGTGCCTCGGATAGAGTTTGGACCCATGGGATATCAAAATCGGAACACCGCATTGAGAAAATATGAACTATTGCATGAGATATATATTGCTGCTTAACTTCTTCTGTTTAATTCGATGCATTGTATGAGATATAAAATGTTCATGCATTTGCATGGTCTGGGACAACTTGTGCACAAGGTTTGGCATTTCCTCGAAACGGTTTTCCGGGGCACTGGAACCGTATCGATCCGGAGGGAAATATTCGATTCGTGCTAGTCACGATGCTTAGCGGGACCTCCAGCAGGGCTTGCTACCCGGGCTGATAGGGCGCGCCGCTAATGCTTGGAAATATGTCCCTAAGGTGTCGATCACACCAATGACCGTAAAGAATGGAACACATGCTAATTATTGTCTTGTGCAGATGGTAAGTATACTTGTGTTTCGTTGCAGGAAAGGCGTGCATCGGTTGAGTAAGCAATCGGTGTACTGGTTGGATTCAATGCTATTTTTATTCCTATCAAAACATGCAACTGATATAAATTGATTTCACTTGCTTCCTTATAGAGATCATCTTAATGCATGCTCGCCCCTAATAAGCTAGTGTCGATTTAGTCGAGTGGATTAATCCCGCTCACCAGTACAAGTTGAGTACTGACCCACATTGTGGGCAACTATTTCAGGCACTCAGACGGTGCAACGCTAGTGGCTAGACGAGAAGGCGTTGGAAGCACCTCTACTTTTGAAGTATAGTTGGAGTCAGTTCATTTTGGAGGCTTGGACTTTCAATCTATACAAGGGCGTAATGTATGGACGACGAGGACTATCTGATGGAGCGCGCCTTGCATTCTGAGTTATCTTTTGTAATGCAATTCAAATAGCCGAGAAGGCGCATCAATGTAGACTCTATGTAAATTACTCTGAATTATCAATGAAAAAGCATGTTTCTTCCTGCACTGTGTTCAAATCTTTGTGAATGTGTTTTATAAATTGTGTTTTAAAGTGGGTTCCTTTAACTGCAAGTTCTTGCCTTGTACGAGCGCAGCTCCAGGCTCGTACGGCATTACGCCCCAAGTGAGGATGAATCGGTTCCGTGAAGGATCCAGCGAGGACGATTGACCCTTTCGGGATCGGGGCATGACATATTGGTATCAGAGCTTAGGCTTTACATCCGTGGGATTTCAAAAGATTATAAAGGAGTTTGATGCGCCTCTCAATTGAGTTGCATTCGGCGTCCGCTGCATGAGATGAGTCGCCTATACAATGAGCCCATAGATACAAAATCTATCATTTTTGGAGTGTTAACAAGCTACTCTCTTTTGTAGCAATGGCTAAGAAAAACACTGCCGCTGCAAGCAGTGCTCAGCCCATCCAGAACGATCCGACAAATTCTGGAGAATCCGGAGGAGCGGGTTCAACCGATATGTCCGAACGGCTTATGCATCTCATGGAGATGCAGCAACAACAAGCCGTAGCTCAACAGGCACAGTTTGCTGCTCAACAAAAGCAGATAGACACCATGATGCAATTGATTGCATCCTTGACACCCAACAACGGGGGCGCTACAGTGACGCCTGCTGCACCGCCGGCTGTGGCGGTAGAGGATGAGTCCGAAGAAACACAGCCTCCAGCAAGGAACACCTGCCGAGCAGCAGAGTTCACAAAGATGCATCCACCAACGTTCAACGGACGAGCGGAACCGGACGTGGTGATGGGATGGATTGCAAAGCTGGAGGGGCTCTTCAATCTGGTCGGCATTCGGGGATCCAAGCGAGTTGTCTGTGCATCGGTTCAGCTAGAACTGTGTGCGCATGATTGGTGGGAAGCCACTAAGCAAGGGATTTATGATGCCAATTCCAACTGCAAAATTACTTGGGAAATGTTCAAATCTGCCTTCATTGAACAATATATTCTCCGGGCCGTGCGTCAACAGAAGGAAGACGACTTCAGCAATCTGGTGCAAGGGAGTTTGTCTGTTGATGATTACGACTCAAAGTTTGCTAAGCTGGCCAAGTTTGCTGGGCACATCCTGCCTAACCAGCAGGCGTGGTGCTATCGTTTTCAGAAAGGTTTGAATGACGAGTTGCGTAGGGACGTCATCAACCAGAGGTGCCAAACATACAGGGAATGCTACGAAGCAGCCCTGAATAGCGAGCGGATCTTTGGGCGCAATCTCCCAAAGGTCGATGTGCAAACCTCCCGTACCAACAACAGCAAACGACCTTTGGAAACGGGAGGGTCTGGAGCACAAAAATGTCCGCACACATCGGAAAATAGGGGTCCATCCCAGGCACCGCACTGCCATAGGTGCGGCAGATTAGGGCATCGAATGAATGAATGCCGAGCTAAAGGGTGTTTTAAATGTGGCCGTCTGGACCACAAACACTTTACGTGTCCGGAGGGCAACGGGAATCGGAACAACGGGAACCGCAACAACTGGAATCAGAACAGGGGGCCTCCAGCAAGTGATGCCAATGCTGTGCCAGTGAACCCACAACGCCAGGGTGCTCAAGGCCGAGTCTATGCATTGACTCGGGATGAGGCATCTGTCTCTGAAACGGTCATGACAGGTATATTACTTTTCAGAGAATTGCCCGCTAGAGTCTTATTCGATTCAGGTGCTACGCATAGTTTCATATCTGCTGATTTTACTGTTGAACATAAATTAGCTTATACTCCCTTAAATGTGAATCTTTGCGTGAGCACACCTTCGGGAGTCGACACGCCCGCCCATGCAATCTGTAAGGATGGTTATATTTGCATTGGAGGAAGGAAGCTTTTCTTAGATGTCATTGTATTAGACATTAAGGATTACGATATTATTCTCGAGATGGACTGGTTGGGTGCTTGCCATGCAACAATCGAGTGCGCGGAGAAGCAAGTCGTATTCCGTCTACCCGGCGAGGCAGACTTTTACTACTCGTGCAGCGCTGCACCGAAGACGGCAATGATGATATCAGCAATTTCGGCTAGGCGCATGTTGCATTCGGGTTGTGAAGGGTACTTAGCTTCTGTTCGAGACACCCGACAGGAAAGTGCAAATGCAGCTCAGGCTGAAGTCATAGCAGATTTCCTCGACGTTTTCCCGGACGAGCTGCCTGGAATGCCTCCTGATCGTGAGATCGAATTCAGCATTGACACTTTTCCGGATTCGTGACCGATATCAAAGGCACCTTATCGAATGGCCCCAGCAGAGCTGAAGGAACTTAAGATTCAGTTGCAAGATCTGTTGGACCGAGGATACATTCGTCCAAGCGTTTCTCCGTGGGGCACTCTGGTGCTATTCGTGAAGAAAAAGGATGGATCCATGCGGCTGTGTATTGACTACCGAGAACTAAATAAGGCGACCGTGCGGAACCAATACCCATTGCCAAGGATAGATGACTTGTTTGATCAGCTGCAAGGTGCAACAGTTTTCTCTAAAATTGATCTCAGGTCAGGGTATCACCAGTTGAAAATCAAATCAGATGATGTTCAAAAATCTGCATTCAGGACCCGATACGGACACTATGAATTTCTTGTGATGTCGTTCGGTTTGACGAACGCCCCTGCAGCTTTCATGGATCTGATGAACCACGTGTTTCGGCCGTACGTAGACAAGTTTGTGGTCGTGTTCATCGACGACATACTAATATATTCCAAGAACGAGGCGGAACACAAGGAACACCTAAAGATCGTGCTGCAGACATTACGAGAGCATCAGTTGTTCGCTAAGCTCAGCAAGTGTGAGTTCTGGTTGAACAGCGTGGCTTTCCTTGGTTACGTCGTCTCGGCAGAAGGTATCGCCGTAGACCCGAAGAAAATAGAGGCGATGGTGGATTGGAAGCAACCTACATCATCCAGCGAAATTTGAAGCTTTCTGGGCCTAGCGGGATACTATCGTAGATTCGTGCAGGATTTTTCTAAACTGGCCTCGCCTTTGACTCGCCTTACTCAGAAGGGGATTGTATACAAATGGGGTGATGACTGCGAAGCCAGCTTTCGGGAACTTAAGCAGCGCCTTGTTTCAGCTCCGATTCTTGCTCTTCCAGATGGGGTAGAGGAGTTTCAGATATACAGTGATGCATCAGGACTCAGTTTGGGATGTGTACTCATGCAAAGGGATAAGGTAATATCGTACGCCTCCAGGCAACTGAAGCTGCACGAGAAAAACTACCCGACGCACGACTTAGAATTGGAGACAATTGTATTTGCACTGAAGTTGTGGAGGCATTATCTTTATGGTGTTGCTTGCAAAATTTTCACAGATCACAAGAGCCTCAAGTATCTATTCACCCAACGAGAACTGAACCTTCGACAGCGGCGTTGGCTAGAACTGATTAAAGACTATGATCTGACGATCGCTTATACACCGGGCAAGGGAAACGTCGTTGCTGATGCTCTGAGTCGGAAGCACGTGGGCTCGTTATCTATAAACAACCACTTACTTCGAGATCTTGAGGCGATGGGCATCGAGCTTCGAGTTCAACATCAAGGAGTGCAGCTGGCATCACTCCATCTTGAACCTAGTTTGCGTGATAGAATCAAATCAGCTCAAGAGGGCGATCAGTTCCTAGCGAAGGCACGCAGACTGATCTCGGTGGGGAAGGCATCTGACTTTGTGGCAGGCGAAGATGGGGCCTTACAAATGAAAGGAAGGCTATGTGTTCCTAGCGACCCAGAACTCCGAAGGGAAATTATGGCGGAAGCACATTATGCGAAGTATTCCTTGCATCCGGGGAGCACCAAGATGTACATGGACTTACGCAGAACCTTCTGGTGGCAAGGTATGAAGCGGGATGTGGCAACCTTTGTGTCACAGTGCATGGCCTATCAACAGGTGAAAGCTGAACATCAGAGGCCCGGCGGGGAGCTGCAGAACCTCGCTATTCCTGAGTGAAAATGGGACAAAATCTCAATGGATTTCATTGTGGGATTTCCGAAGACGCCGCGGGGGCATGATGCGATTTGGGTCATAGTTGATCGTTTGACCAAATCAGCCCACTTTCTTCCTATAAAAGTTACTTGGAGCGTCGATCGGTTAGCACAGATTTACATAGACGAGATTATTCGATTACACGGAGTACCTGCCTCAATCGTCTCTGACCGTGACGGACGCTTCTTATCTCGTTTTTGGACAAGCCTACAGTCTGCTTTGGGAACCAAGCTACAGTTCAGTACTGCATACCACCCCCAGACTGATGGCCAGACAGAAAGGACAAATCAGATACTTGAGGACATGTTACGGCTGTGTGCAATCGATTTGAAGACTAGTTGGGACACGCATCTCTCGTTGGCGGAGTTCGCGTACAACAATAGCTACCAATCAAGCATCCAGATGGCACCGTACGAAGCACTTTATGGGCGCAAGTGTCGATCTCCAATTTGTTGGGACGAAGTCGGCGAGCGGCAAGTACTCGGGCCAGAGCTAGTAGAGCAGGCAGTTGAGAAAGTTCGCTTAATTCGGAAAAGACTCCGTACGGCGCAGAGTCGACAGAAAAGTTATGCCGATGCTCATCGTAGACCTTTGGAGTTCATGGTCGGGGATCATGTATTCTTGAAAGTGACCCCGATGCGTGGGGTGATGCGTTTCGGCGTGAAGGGCAAACTGAGTCCCAGGTTTATCGGCCCCTTCGAGATACTGGAACGAGTTGCAGCTGTGGCATACCGAATTGCACTACCTCCTGCCTTGGCTGAAGTACATGACGTGTTCCATGTTTCGCAACTTCGGAAGTATGTGCATGACCCGAGTCATGTGGTTAGCTTCGAACAATTGGAACTGCGCACGGATTTATCATACTCAGAGGAGCCGGTGCAGATTCTGGATCGTAAGGAAAAAGTACTTCACAACCGTACGATGTCCTTGGTTCGGGTGCTGTGGCGGAACCATTCAGTTGGGGAATCAACTTGGGAGATGGAATCGGAGATGAAGGAGAAATATCCTTCGTTGTTCTTTCAGTCGGAGGTAGGGCCTTGTTCTTAAGTTTCGGGACAAAACTTTTTCTTAGTGGTATATTATGTAGTGCCTCAAATCCCGATCCGACCGGGATGTGCACTATATAATTGGGCTTGTGGCTAGTCCGTCAGAGTATGCTTAGATCTTCGGAATCTTCTTACCACGGACGAAATGCGATGATCTTTTCCAACTCATGGAAAAGCCTCTATTGAAACGAGTCCAATAGTTTTCGTGTTTGGTTGCTTGGTTTTCTTGATTGCCGCTTTGGGATTTGGATTTGGTGTTGCTTTCGATTTGCTTGGTTTTCGCTGCTGGTTTTATTGATTGGAGCTTGAATTTTGGGGAGTTCGGCAAGGAAGGATAGGCAAGAAATCTAACTCGGTGCTCGTGCTATTGCAGGTCTGCGTAACTGACGTTTGATCGTCGCTAGGCGGGATTTTCTTGTTTCAGCAACTTTTCCCTTAACCAGTGAGTGGTTTGGACCCTTCTTTCCTACTTCTTCACGCCTACCTCTCTAATATTTCAAACGTTCACTCGATGATGCCCGATTGGACGCCTAGGAAATGCTTAGCCACAAGGCATGCCAGCCACTAAGAAAGGAACATGGAAATTGTAGACTAATTTTACTATATGCTTGCACATCTTATAACTTGAGTTGGTTGGAATGGGAAGTTGGCTGTTGGTTGCGGCCTGGTGCCTCGGATAGAGTTTGGACCCATGGGATATCAAAATCGGAACACCGCATTGAGAAAATGTAAACTATTGCATGAGATATATATTGCTGCTTAACTTCTTCTGTTTAATTCGATGCATTGTATGAGATATAAAATATTCATGCATTTGCATGGTCTGGGACAACTTGTGCACAAGGTTTGGCATTTCCTCGAAACGGTTTTCCGGGGCACTGGAACCGTATCGATCCGGAGGGAAATATTCGATTCGTGCTAGTCACGATGCTTAGCGGGACCTCCAGCAGGGCTTGCTACCTAGGCTGATAGGGCGCGCCGCTAATGCTTGGAAATATGTCCCTAAGGTGTCGATCACACCAATGACCGTAAAGAATGGAACACATGCTAATTATTGTCTTGTGCAGATGGTAAGTATACTTGTGTTTCGTTGCAGGAAAGGCGTGCATCGGTTGAGTAAGCAATCGGTGTACTGGTTGGATTCAATGCTATTTTTATTCCTATCAAAACATGCAACTGATATGAATTGATTTCACTTGCTTCCTTATAGAGATCATCTTAATGCATGCTCGCCCCTAATAAGCTAGTGTCGATTTAGTCGAGTGGGTTTATCCCGCTCACCAGTACAAGTTGAGTACTGACCCACGTTGTGGGCAACTATTTCAGGCACTCAGACGGTGCAACGCTAGTGGCTAGACGAGAAGGCGTTGGAAGCACCTCTACTTTTGAAGTATAGTTGGAGTCAGTTCATTTTGGAGGCTTGGACTTTCAATCTATACAAGGGCGTAATGTATGGACGACGAGGACTATCTGATGGAGCGCGCCTTGCATTCTGAGTTATCTTTTGTAATGCAATTCAAATAGCCGAGAAGGCGCATCAATGTAGACTCTATATAAATTACTCTGAATTATCAATGAAAAAGCATGTTTCTTCCTGCACTGTGTTCAAATCTCTGTGAATGTGTTTTATAAATTGTGTTTTAAAGTGGGTTCCTTTAACTGCAAGTTCTTGCCTTGTACGAGCGCAACTCCAGGCTCGTACGGCATCACGCCCCAAGCGAGGACGAATCGGTTCCGTGAAGGATCCAGCGAGGACGATTGACCCTTTCGAGATCGGGGCGTGACACCACTGGTGGATTGGATATTCATATACAGCGTACGTGTGTATATGATTTCCATATATTGGAGTTCATATATATACGGCTGGGCGTGTTACGTATTCCTAGTCCTACGTATTTTGGGACTGGGGCATGACATGTTTTTGGTGGTGGCCCATGCAGGTCTAGAATATATTATCTTGGTTGCGTAATTGTGCCAAACAAGCCTACATATAGGAGTAAAGTATAAGGATCTCATCCACACTTGACTAAAATCTCATTCTTCCTTTCAACTATCCTCTGTTTGGATAACCAAAGTTTACGCCAAGACCCTTTACCCTGTGACCAGACCGTTTACCCTTGTTGGCATAAAAGCCAAATGATTGTCATATGGCGTAAAAGCCAAAAGACTGCCTAGTTGGCGTAAAAGCCAATTGACTATCTTGTTGGCGTAAAACCCAAACTATGAAGAAGATTGCCTACTTTACGCTGCAATAATGACAACTGCTACCCACGTTCAAATAGTCTTCGTAATCCTGCGTATGACACGTCATACAAGCCACGTAGGTAATTGCCCCAGCATAACTTGATGATTCCTGAATAATAGATAACTAGCGTAGAGTAGCCTGATTAGGCATAAAATATAAAGATAGGATGTGAGCATATTTGTCACAACCTTAGCTTCCCAGTTATGACCAATTAGACCAAATTTTGTGCATTAAATGCAGAGATATGCCTCGAGCCCTGTGCAGAAACAACTTTTTGATGTGGCATCTGATTTTGTCTTATTTTGAGCGTAAAAACTTATTTCTGTAGGCAGTGTATTCAGAAGACTCAAATTTTCTTCCTCTTGGAAGCGTAAAAACGACTTGTAAATATGACACTAAACGACAACCTGGATCTCTGTGCAAAATTATCATCACAGTCATTCTCTCGATCGTCGTGTAGTACTTTTGTCAGATGTCAAGTTCACTGATTTGTCTGACAAATTCGTCCAAGGAAATACAAAGAGTTCCTCGTACGACTTTACGCGCAGCGATCCTTTACGCGTAGACCTTTTTACGCGAGCTCTTTTACGCAGAAAGATTTTACGCCAACTTTACGTGCGCAGACTTTACGCAACAGATCTTTTACGCGCAGAGTTTACACAGGCAGATTTTTACGCGCAGATCTTTGTACTCGTGGAAAATTTTACGCAGACTTTTACCCAGACAGTTCTAAAACTTATTTTATGCCGACAGTTTTTTATCTCTGCTTTACGCAGACAGTTCTGAATCCTTACTTTACGACAAAACTTCTTTGAATCTCTATGTTACGCGAACAGTTCTGAAGTTCTATTTTACGCTGACTTCTTTAAAATCTCTGTTTTACGCCAACTACCTTGAGCCCTATTTTAAACAGGAAAGGACCTCATGTATGTTGGGGATTTTTGACTAAAAAATACGCTGCCAATTTCTCAGTATATTTTATGCTTCTACATCCTATTTAATGTTTACATCCTGTTTGATTCCTATACTTCCTCTAAATCGTTGTATACATCACCTGCAGAAAGATGGATATGCAGAAAGGATGTACTGTTGCCGATGGTGACACAACTCCTGGAGTCAATGGTCAGACTCAAGGAGGGACCTCATCAATTCCTAGACCTCTAGGACCAGATGGACAGATTCATAATCCAGTTCCATCTGATCTTCCCATTCCACCTAATGGAAACCTTCTAGTCTCATCGATACCACAGGATGGCCAGGCCCAACTGTTCCAATTCTTCAGATGATGATACAGGAACAGAGGCAGCAGGCAGCCGAACAGAGACAAGAATTCCTAGCAGCACTTGAAAGGATGGCTGCAAAGACTACTGTACCAGCTCAAGCACTAGCTCCAGAACCTCGAGCTAGAGTTGGATCAGTAAAGAACTTTATACAAATGGGTCCGAGGCCATACAAAGGCATTGAGAGCCCAGAGGAAACTACCAACTGGATCACTCATACTCGAAAGTTATTAGAAGCATCGCAGCTACCTACAGAGCTGTGGATGACGGGTGTAAGGACGCTTCTAGATGGTAATGCTCATCACTGGTGGGAATCCATGGAGCGCCAGTTGGGTACATACCAGACTTGGGAGCAGTTCTTGGAGTGGTTTGAAAGAAAGTACTTTCCAGACACCGTCAGAGATGCATTGTACGACCAGTTTCTCCACCTGAAGCAGGGGAACAGAACAGTCAACGAGTACGATGCCGAGTTTAGTCGCCTCAGTAAATATGACGCTGCCCTGATACCAGATGACTTGGCTAAAGCTAAGAGATTTCATCGCGGATTAACTCATGAGCTCCAACACTACACTAGCTCACAGTCCCGGATCTTTTATGCTGAACTACTGACAGAAGCCAGATTGCAAGAAACCATTAGCAGAGAAAAAGGAGGTCAACTGAGGACACACCAAGGACCGACAAGGACACAACAAGGAGGACCTATTAGACGTCCTTTAGCTCAGCAACAGCAGTACCAACATAGGGCTGGACCGTACCAGATTCCAGAGAAGCCCCAATGCAATTATTGTGGGAGATACGGGCACATCTCAAGAGACTGTCGGATCCGTTTGGGACAGTGTATGAGATGTGGTTCTGGACAGCACCTGGCAAGAAATTGTCCAATGCAGCAGACACTTCCACCGCCAGTACCGAGACTAGCGCTTCCAGCACCAAAGCCAGCACATCAAATAACTAGACCAGGAGCACCTCGACCTCCAGCAGCAGGGGGATTTCAGCAAGGACCACCGCTACCTACACAAGAGAATCAATTCGCAAGGGCCAGACAGGGACAACCACAGAGGAACGGACAAGCTTTTGCAATGGAAGTGGATGACATAAATCAGGAGATTGATGTCATGGCAGGTATCACTCTTGCTTTTACTTTTCCTGCTGTGACATTGTTTGATACGGGAGCCACCCACTCATTCATATCATCTAGTTTTATTGTCAAGCACAACATTGCCTCTACACCTTTATCTAGTAATGTTAGAATTCTTACCGGAGGAGGAATTGTACCTGTTTGTAGAATTTGTAGATCGTGTCCTATAGTGATACGTGGCAGAGAGATGAATGCCCGACTCTTAGTCCTTCCTATGCCGACTTTTGATATTGTGCTTGGAATGGACTGGCTAAGCAAGTACCACGCTTTCTTTGATTGCTTTGGAGGAAGCATTCTTTTCAAGGTACCAGGCCAGTCTGAACTTGAGTTTGCACAAGGATCCACAGAAATCCTTGATGGTATACAACTCGCAATGGAAGATGTTGTCTATCATCCCATTATTTTAGAATCCAAGACTCTATCCAGAGAATGAGACTCACAGTTACTGAGCTTCGCATGATGAACTGGCTCTCTCCTCAAGGTCTCTAGAAGTCAATCCGCAGGTGCTTCTCTGGGGCTCCTCGTTGCTCTTTGAATAGACAGAGTAGGTAGTCATCTATGAAGACGACCACTGAACTGGTCCAAATACTGATAGAAGACTCGATTCATTAAGTCCATAAAGATAGCTGGAGCATTGGTCAATCTAAATGGCATGACCAGAAACTCGTAGTGCCCATATCTTGTCCGGAATGCGGTCTTCGGGATGTCCTCCTTCCGTACTTTTACCTGGTGATATCCCGATCTCAAATCTATTCTCAAAGATAGATTTGAGATCGGGATATCACCAGGTAAAAGTACGGAAGGAGGACATCCCGAAGACCGCATTCCGGACAAGATATGGGCACTACGAGTTTCTGGTCATGCCATTTAGATTGACCAATGCTCCAGCTATCTTTATGGACTTAATGAATCGAGTCTTCTATCAGTATTTGGACCAGTTCGTGGTCGTCTTCATAGATGATATACTTGTCTATTCAAAGAGCAACGAGGAGCACGAGAAGCACCTGCGGATTGTTCTAGAGACCTTGAGGAGAGAGCAGTTATATGCGAAGCTCAGTAAATGTGAGTTCTTCTTGGATAGAGTCTCATTTCTTGGATATGTTGTTACATGAGATGGTATTTCTGTTGATCCAGAAAAGATCTCGGCAGTCGAGACATGGCCTATTCCTAAATCAACAGCAGAGGTGAGAAGTTTCCTTGGACTTGCGGGATATTATCGACGGTTTGTGGAGAACTTCTCAAGGATAGCAACACCTATGACTCGGTTGACTTGCAAAGATCAAGAGTTCATATGGACCAACGAGTGTCAAGCCTCTTTCGAGGAGTTGAAGAAGCGACTGACTTCAGCACCAGTATTGACTATTCTATCAGAATCAGGAGGCTATGTGATCTATAGTGACACATCAGGAAAAGGTTTGGGATGCGTATTAATGCAGCATGGAAAGGTGATTACATATGCATCTAGACAGTTACGAGTACATGGGAAGAATTATCCAACTCATGACTTGGAACTTGCAGCCGTTGTATTTGCTCTAAAGCTATGGAGACATTACTTATATGGGGAACGAGTGGAAATCTATACAGACCACAAAAGCCTCAAGTACGTCTTCACGCAGAAGGAGTTAAACATGAGGCAACGTCGATGGCTTGAGTTGATAAAAGATTTTAAGATAGAGCTACATTATCACCCATGCAAGACTAACATTGTAGCAGACGCGTTAAGCTGAAAACCAGCAGCTTACTTCTTGACAACACAGAAGTAATTATTGGAGGACTTGCAAGGTATTGGCATTGAAGTGATATTACCCGGAGCAAACGGGACACTAGCCAACTTGCAAATACAATCATCACTAGTAGAGAGAATCAAGGCAGCATTGCCTACAGATGCCAGATTCAGAAGATTAAAGGAAAGGACAGAGGCCGGAGAGCAGACAGAACTGCGCATCCATGATGATGGGATATTACGATGTGGTGATCGTCTTTATGTTCCAAATGGAAAGATTCGACAGGAGCTGATGACAGAAGCTCATAGTTCGATATATTCTATTCATTCTTGAGGCACCAAGATGTATCATAATTTACGACAGCACTTTTGGTCGCATAGAATGAAAAGAGAGATAGCTCGCTTTGTAGCTAAATGTTTGGTATGTCAACAAGTAAATGCGAAGCACCAGAGAACAGCAGGGTTATTGCAACCACTTTCGATTCCAGAATGGAAGTGGGAGCACATCACTATGGACTTCGTCACGAGTTTTCCCAAGAGTCCAAGTGGAAGAGATGAAGTATGGGTAATAGTGGACCGACTCACCAAGTCAGCCCATTTCTTGTCTTTTAGAGTTGGCCAGTCTATAGAAGCTTTGGCTGACTTATATATGAGGCAGATCGTAAGATTGCACGATGTACCAATCAGCATTGTATCAGACTGGGATTCACGCTTTATATCGCACTTTTGGAAGAGCATGCAAGAGAGTCTTGGAACTCGTCTGAAGTTCAGTACATCTTATCACCCGTAGACAGATGGGCAGTCAGAGCGTACTATTCAGATATTGGAGGATATGTTGAGGGCTTGTATGTTAGACTTTGGAGGATCATGGGAGGACCACCTACACCTTGTGGAGTTTTCTTACAACAATAGCTATCAGGCAAGCATCCAGATGGCTCCGTTTGAAGCATTGTATGGAAGAAAGTGTAGGTCTCCTGTGTGTTGGAGTGACATGGGAGAACGCCAGGTTCTGGGACCAGAGTTAGTAGTCAATACTGTGGAGACAGTTAAGAAGATACAAGGACACTTGCGAGCAGCGCAAGACAGGCAGAAACAGTGGGCAGATCTTCATCGTCGTCCCTTGGAGTTCAAAGAGGGCGATCATGTCTTCTTGAGGATATCACCTACCAGAGGCACCATTCGATTCGGAGGGAGCGGCAAGTTGAGTCCAAGGTATATTGGACCATTTGACGTGCTAGAGAGAGTGGGAGAAGTGGCATATCGACTTGCGCTACCACATTCACTTGAGGGAGTACATGACGTATTGCACGTATCACAGCTCAGGCGATATGTGGCAGATAGCAGTCATATTCTCGACCATTCGGAGATCACCATTGGGCCGAGCTTGTCGTACCAAGAGCAACCCGTGGGAATCCTTGATCGTCGAGAGAAAGTGTTGAGGAACCAGTCTATTCCCTTGGTTCGCGTGGCATGGAAGCATGGCGCGCCAAGAGAATCTACTTGGGAGCGCGAGGATGATATGCGCAAACGTTTTCCAAACCTATTCAGACCAAGGTATGAATTTACTTTATTAATTTATATCTTCTACCATCCTTGATTTTCTACCGTGACTTAGTTTAATTTCGAGGATGGAATTTTTATAAGTTGGGTAGAATATAAAACCCATAATTCTGAAAACCATATTTATTGTATTATTAATTATTTATTTATTTATTTATAGTAATTATAAGCTAAATAGAGGGAATATATTTTATTTAATTTTTATTTGAGGTGTTTATGCAATTAGAGAATTTATGGAGCCATTATAATTTTTTTTCTAATTTATTCCATGTAGGAGACCCTTTGGACAGTTGTTGGCTTAACTGTATGCACCAATGTAATTTTTTAGAGTTTTTTATGTATTGATATATATATATATATATATATATATATATATATATATATATATATATATATATATATATATATATATATATATATATATATTCCTATTGGATCTCTACCCAAAACCCGTTAACCCCTTAGCCTCTACCCTACCCGCTGGAACCCACAACCCATTAGGAGAAGAAATATCAAACAGTAGCAAAAACCAACTTTTCTTTTTCCCCTCCGCACGTAAAACAATCCCACCGCTTAATTTCCTTTCATCCGCGCGTAAAACAATCCCACCGCTTAATTTCCTTTCACCCGCGCATAAAGTAACTCCCGCGTGTATTCATTCCTTTTTTCCGCATGTGACTCATCCCCCACCGCCTCTTTACCTATTATTACTAAACTCTCCCCAACCACAATCAAAACCAATGATAGGAAGAACAGCAGCAGCCTCCACCGCCTCTTGATCTCTATATATATTACAACTCTTCCAAACCCTAACCCACTTCTTCTTACAACAAACTTAACACTATTTGGACGTGCACTATACAGAACACTTGCTCGGCAAGTATACCTTGCCATTGTACTATTATTTATATTACAGTTGATACATGCATGTTTAATTCTGCTTATATAGATGTTTATTTATGTATATTGTTGGACCTACTTTATGAGACCACCCCAGTATTATGGAACATCTTTAGATTCATGGGCCAGGACACAGTTGCTACACATGTTGTGAGTCTCATATAGATCACGGACTGCGTGACAGGTCTGGCCTCCTGTACGCATGGGCCGTGCGTTAGGGATAACTGCCGATAGAAACTTTATATGCTAGTGGACCTGGCAGTTATTTAGAGGTTTTATCGTGTCATGAATGTGGCATGCTTAGAGCATGGGGTGGGGAGAACAACAAGTAAGGCGTTTGGGCTCCTTTGCACTTTTCTTCTGTACGACCGAAGTCTCCGCCGGAGAAACGGGTGATGACGACCACTATATTTTATATTGCAGGCGGCCTCTGCCGTTCAAAAGATGACATGCTGGTAGGCCCCTGATTCTCCGAGAGAATCATGCCAATCCCATTTATGGCCAGATAGCCCACGTGTTGGAAAGTTGTTCTCAAACTGCATTCACTTAGACGGTTAGGCGACCCACTGGATGTTTATATTTCAGTACTTTATTGGCATGTTTATATGTATCTTGTTACGTCCCTCTGAGGACCTGGTCCCTTTCCAGATATGGACGAGCAGGAGTATCCGCAGGAGTACGGTCCTGGACCTGACGCTACTTACCAGACTGAGGAGATCTTATCCTCGGAGTATCTGTGATTTTATTACAGCTGTTTAGAGATCTTTTTGCTACTTCAGTATAATCGTTTTGTAGTGGATTTGTTTCCACCCGACTATCAGACTTGATACTCATCTTGATATCCAGATATTATTCAGCTCTTTATTCCTACTTATTATTTGTGCTGTGGATGAGAAATAGATTGTGTGTGACTTGTTGTGACAGTATATTACCACTGGTGGATTGGATATTCATATACAGCGTACGTGTGTATATGGTTTCCATATATTGGAGTTCATATACATACGACTGGGCGTGTTACGTATTTCTAGTCCTACGTATTTTGGGACTGGGGCGTGACAATCCCCTGAGGACCTGGATCCAGATTATGTTCCCAGGTGTAACAGAGGAGAGTTACCCTGAGGTTTACGGGACAGGAGCGGACGTTGGAGCGGTACTTGCACCAGAGGACGAGGTTGTGCCAGAGGACTTGTAAACCCCCTGATTTTAAATTTTATTATTTTTATTAATGGTATTATGTAATTATTGAGATTAAGGTTGGAGCGGTACTTGCACCAGAGGATGAGGTTGTACCATATAAGTGTAATACTTGCACTAATTGCCTAAGAACAACTGTATACGACTTTTATGTACAGAAGCCTCACTTGAGATATTCAAGGATTTCGGCTTCTATTTTAGGACAGGACTTGAGACATGGGCTAGTTGACATGATGTTATTTACACCTGGACTTGAGACATAGATAGTGATTATCTTGCGTTTTGTGACTTGAGGCATGAGATACATGGGGTTGGGGAGAACTTACCATATCGTTGGGCTACCAAACTCTACTAGTATTATAGTACTGCAGGTACCTTGACGGGGCTTGTACGTACTTACTAATATTATTACTACTATCACTAGTACCCTAGTATATGTATGAAACCGGTGGTTTAGCGGACGAGTACGTTTTCACTTGCATACACATAAATGAATTATGTTAGATACCCTGAGCACATATATTTTATTTACTGTACTTCGACTTGAGTTATTCTTGTACCTTGCTATGTCCCCTGATGTCACGCCCCAGTCCTAAAATATCGAGGGACTAGACACGTGGCAATGGCCAACAGCACACACCGATGGACAAACCCAATTTAATGGATTCATCAGGGCATACTTAAGCTGTAGTACAACAATAAATAGGTCCAATGATACAAGTCACAGTCTATTCTAATCTCATCCACAATAAATAATCACAGATCAATGCCAGAATAAATGCAAATAAATATAATTTGACATATCTCAATAAAAGTGTCTCGGGGAACAACCCGAGAATAAATATGATACATCAATGCAATAGACATAAAATAATATGACTAAAACAGAAATAAATGAGTATCTCAAGCCAATACTCAGGAGAAGTCCTCTGGCACGATCTCGTCCTCAGATCCTGGTTCTGCTCCAATGTATGCACCTGTTCCTGCTTCTGCTAAAGCTAATGCTCCGGTCTCGTATACCTCGGGATAGATCTCGTCAGCTAATCCTGGGGACATAATCCGGATCCAGGTCCTCAGGGGACATAACAAGGTACAAGATAACTCATGCCAAAATAAAATCAGTACAACAATAAATGAAACAATAGGGTAAACTATATAACCAGCTAAGTGATATGCAAATGAGAGTTTTAGTCATACTCGGGCTGAGACTACTATAGGATCAGTGTCGGAGAAACCCATAGCAGTATTCTCTCGAAGGGCCAGTACGGTACCAAAGCTCTGTGTCAGAGACTAAGGCACTTCCATTAAAGTATTATATATATAATCAGCCTTTTGTATGGTAAATCTCTCCCCACCCAATGTAATCTCACGTCATAGTTCACGATGTCTCATGTCTATGTCACACAAGACCATAACTAATGCAACAAGTCAGGATATAATCTAAGCATGTAAACTGTGTATGTCATAAATCTGTATCCTATACAGAATCACCATGAATATCTCAGAAAGATTTCGTCTCATGAATAGTGTCAAGTGTCCTGGGTATAACGTACTTAAGACAAGCACGAGTAATATAAAGGGTCACGATGTCCATCTCTAGATGACGTTACACAACTCCGCGTATGGGGTTGGCACCCGACTATTAATCGGACGCTCAGTAAGTCAACGGTCCTAGGTTAAGCATGTACAACAATATAAATGAATCAAGAAATGTAACAAGACTGCAAAGTTTGGCAAGGTACACTTGCCTGTGGTTCTGGCTCCAATTGTAGCTCTGGTCTCAGTGTGATTTGTAGGTACTACTCCGGTTGCTGAAATAAACATCACCATTAGATTCAGAAAATATTAAATAGCTAGAAATACCTGTCCTTGAGTCCAATTTGGACACAAGGGCAAACATTACAATTTATGGTCAAGGCGGGGTCCACATGTGGGCCACTTTGCACCGAAAAATGTGTCAAGAACAAAGGTCTCCAAATTCGTCCAACTTAGTGTCAACAAATCCAGAACGATGATACGAACCCAACGAAACTTCCAGAATTAGATTTCGATGAGCCGATCACAAAATCGCCCGTCAAGTGGAGCCGTGGGGCCCACAATACGCGATTTTGTCAACATTCTCAGAATCGAACCAAACTTGGGTCACAGGACCAGCGTATTGCTACGAGTCCGATGGCGCAAGTTTTGTTTCGATCCGACGTGTGTACACAAAGTTACAACGTGTTCCAGAATAGGCGGATACGGGACGTTGTCGGCGGATACGCGTTGATTCCGGTGTGCACGCACATCCAAATCAACTTCTGTGAAATCTTGCACGTCCGTATCAACAGCGTGCACATTTCGGTAAAGACCGCACGCGACCAAGTCGTCCCGTTTAGCGGGGCACACTCAGTTTTGGGGGGAAATAGGGTATCGTTTTTTCTGTTTTTGGATCGTGGTTTGCGATCGTCATAGGACGCGGCGCACAGAGCGGGTTGCACGGGCTTCGAGAGGGTTACACAGCCTACGCGTCACAACTGACGGAACGGAAAACGGGGCAACGAGAAGAGAGAAAACGCTACCTAAACAGGGCTCCGTGGAACAGGGTTTCTTCGTGTCCGCGAGGAGATGCGACACGACCCTGTGCTGTGTCCGGGTCGCTGTGTCCGGTCTAGGGTTCGATGCTGGGGTTGGGGGATTCGCCGGAGGAGGGCGGAGACGGCCAGGGACGGGTCGACAGGCTGAGGCGCTGCTGGCCGGGGCGCTGCGGGGAGGTTCTGGGTGGCGGAGGGCGGTGCTGGAGATGGTGGAGGTAGTCGGGGACGAAGCCGAGAGGGGGTCGTGGGCTCAGGGCGGAGCAAGGAGGAGGGAGAGGGCTGTGGGGGATCGTCGGGGGAGGAAGACGAGGGAGGAGGACGACTAAGGCGTCGGGGAAGATGGTGATGAGAGGGGCGGAGGATGGCTGAGGCGGAGGAATGTGGTGGAGAAGATTAGGGTTTAGACGGAGGAGATAGGGTAGGCGGTGGCAGTGTTGCTGCGGGGAGGTTCTGGGCGGAGGAGGGAGGCGGAGAGGTGATCGAGGGCTGGGGGTTCGAGGTGAGGGAGGCGGAGCGGGGCAAGTCCGGGCGGCCGAGGGGAGAGGTTCTTCGGGAGGAGGAAGAGGAGATTAGGGTTCCGACAAGTCGAGAGAATTATATAGGGTTGCCGGAACAGTGAATCCGATAAGGATTCCGATTAGGGTTTGGTTAGGGTTAACGGGTCCGGGTCGGGTTCAATATGAATCCGGCCCGTTCCGCTAGGAGATGGGGCGGGTTTCAGGTATTCGGGTTTCGGGTCGGGTTTAGATCCGGCCCGACCCGCTAAGGTTGGGTTCGGTTCAATTGAACCGGGTCTGGGTTGGTTTGGGTTGGTTTGGTTTATTTCAAAATAAACCGGGTTTAATTCAGGGTTTATTTATTAATTAGTTTTTAGGACTTTAAAAATGTTTTCGGGGTCCAATAAATTTTCGGAAAATTACCCTATGTCTAATTTTTCATTTTACACCATAAAATATTATTTTCATAATATTTAAAGATTATTTAACATCATTTAAAAATTATTTAATTATAAAATACCTTGATTTTAATTACAAAAAAATCCCAGAAAATTACAAAAAATTGTGAAAAATCCAAATTAAAAATTCCTGAAAAATTAGGGGATTTATACCTGAGGACCTGGATCCGAATTATGTCCCAGGTATAGCAGTGGGGGATTACCCCGAGGTTTACGGGACATGAGCTGACATTGGAGTCGTACTGGCACCAGAGGACGAGGTTGTGCCAGAGGATTTCTCCTGAGTACTCAGTTACTTAGTTAGTTATTTATGCTTAGTGTTATTTCATATTTGGACTTGGACTTATGGACATATGTATTTGGTGTTATTCCCTTTTCTTTATTGTGATGGGTTATTCCCCGAGACATTACTTATTTGGACTTGATGATAGACTATATTTTGTTATCTATTATCTTGACTAGTCTATCATATTGTATTGTGTTTACTTTATGTGGATGAGATTAGAATTATACTGAGATAGATGGTATAGAATTGCATTTATATTATTTACAGCTTAAGTGCACTATAACGGAGTGCACTATAACGGGTCTTTTAAATTGGGTTGCCCATTAGAGTTGTACTGCTGGCCATTGCCACTTGGCTAGTCCCTTGGTATTTTAGGACTGGGGCGTGACATGGTTTTTGTGGTGACCCATACAGGTTATCTCAATATTGCTTCGATTCCAAATACAGAACCGAGCAAGCCTGTAAATTAGGATAGAATAAATTTTCAAAGGAAGACCATATGACTTCTTGAAATCTTGAAGGGTTCTAAAACTACTATCGTCAACTCCAAGAGAATCCGATACAGTATCGATGACGTGTTCGTGCCACAATAAGTCCTTCTCAACAAATATATCATTAATCATGACCCGACCTTGGACATTGAGGCACAATATGTGATGGACGTCGTCCAAAGTAATCGTCATCTCCCCCGTTGAGAGATAAAAATTATTGGTCTCTGGATGCCAGCGCTCTATGAATGCTGATATAAGCGCAGTGTCCACCGTATGGTACGCGTACTTGCCCAAATTGTGTAAACTTGTAGGACTAATTTTGTTCCTAACGGCTTCCCCCAATCTGTCAAACTGCCAGCTACTGCACTTCTTTCGTAGTTCACGACCGTCGTGAACAAACGATAGGTCATCTGAAAAGTTAATAATCAAAGAAAATTAGCTTCTTAAAATATATAGTAATCTAAATCAAAACTTTATTTTTCATAACGTAGTGTACATACCAGTTCTTTCCATATTTTAAATACAATATGGTTGTCGAACGACAACAACATAGAGCAACCTTTTGGACGAGTCAAAATTGGACTAGTCGGCTGCCGAGAAGGTCCTGAGCCATCATCTGGCCGGGTTCAGATAGTAGGCACGTCTTCCTCGGAGGAGGAAGCAGACGGAGGAGTAGTCGGAGCCACGTATTCCTCGGAAGAGGAAGAAGACGGAGGAGTAGGAGGAGCCAATTTCTTCGAACGAGACTTGCGCGGCGGTGCAGTGACTTGTCTATGTGGCTCGGGTTCGGCGATACTGAGTGGTCTCTTAACCACACGGTCCACATCGCGTTCCTTGCGCGACGATGCAGTGGGTCGTTTTCTTTTCACAGCTACTGATTTACTGAAAAAGAAATAAATAATTTCAGATATACAGATAAACAACTGGGACTGTAAAAAAATTTTACATTCCAATTTATATGCAGGACTATAGAAAATCATACAGTTCATATATAATATATGACTGTAGACTTTCCTACAGTCCTACATATACAATAAGACTGTAGTATTACCTACAGTCCTAAATATACAATAGGACTGCAGGTTTTTCTACAGTCCTATATATACTATAGGACTGTAGAATTTGTCTAACTATTTTAGACAATAGTCCGATTGTGGGCACTGTTCGATTTTTTGAAACCACAATCCTAATTTTTAGGGTTCAACAATTCGTTTATCAACCATAAATTAGTTCTAAACAAATTTATCTAACTATTTTAGACATTAACAAGGATTCATGAAAATAAAATCAAATTTACACATAAATAAAATTAAAACCCTAATGAAGGAAGAATATTGGATACATACATAGATTTTGAAGAAGGTTTGGGTGCCATTATTTGGAATCAAAATCTTAATGGAGGAGTTGGAGAGAAAGGGAAAAAAAAATTTGAAAAGAAAAGAGAGAAATATTGAGAATTTGAAAAGAGATAATAGAAATTTAGAATGAAGAGTTTTGGAAGGTTGGAAGGAAAAATTGGACTATATTCAGTAAAAATTATAAAAGTTGGACTGTCTTGGAATAATAAACCGTAAAAAAATATGTGAATATAGGTAGTGAGTAATCACGGACTCCCCACTTTTAAACTCCAAAATGTTGTTTTCTTCTTCTCACTGTCGACTGCTCTCCTCTCCTCTTTCTCCAGCATCGCTCTCTCCCATCCCTATTCGTCTTCCTGTCCGCACTCCCAATCGGGTCGGGTGGTGGAGGAGGAGACCGGGCCCGGATCCGATAAGGGCCTCCCTCTCGATGGAGCCGGGCGGGGAGACGATGGACCGCTTCGTCGAGGTTGCCAACAAGATGGCCGACGCCGCCGGCGACGTCATCCGCAAGTACTTCCGCCAGAAGTTCGACGTCATTGACAAGGACGACCATAGTTAGTGCTCCCCCCCCCTCTTTCTCGTGTCCGACACGACGCGTCACGACACGGACAGTTGCTTTATTTTTAGGAAGCGGGTCTTCTCGATATGTGATGAACTGATCATAGTGTACATGTTGAAAAGACTCGGTCTTTATTGCCACGTCTGTGTCGGACACGTAGTGGACTCGACAAACACTCCAAATATACATTAGAGATTGGTGTTTTGTCCGTGTCATCATGTCGGTATTTTGCCGTATCACATATGCATGTTGAAAAGATCGAGTCTTTATTGCCATGTCTGTATCATGTTGTGACGGACACGTAGTGGACACGGCACAGACACTCCAAATATACATCAGATATTAGTGCCTTATCCGTGTCACCATGTCGGTATTGTGGCATATCACATTTTTGTGTTCATACAGCATATAAGCAACAATTGGTACTTGTCATTATGGTGGTGGTTTTTAGTCTGGGGCTTTTTGTATGATTATGATTAGTTGCTTATTTTCAGGAAATGTGTCAACAAGTTCACATGCATGTTGAAATATTGATTCTTTAATGTCTTTTCCGTGTAGTGTTGTGACATGTCGTGTCGTGTTGGATGTGTATTAGACACAACACAGACATTCAAAAAATGCACCAGAACACCAAATAATTGGTGCCACATCCGTATTGTGTCATCTCGTGTTGTATTGGTTTATGTAGAAAGTAGTTCTAAGCAATTGTTAGTAGCTATCACTTTGTTATTGTTTTATTTGATATGATTATGATTAGTTGTCTAGTTTTAGGAAGTGAGTATTCTCAAATGTGATCATACGCAAGAACATTTGAAAGCCTGGAATAAGGAGGTTGTCGGTTATATCTTTAGAAACAACCAACAACTAGAGAATGCTATACAAGACATTCAAGAGAAGGCGAGATATATCGAAGTGAGGCAAGCAATAGTGAGGTGACCGATAGGGTGCCAGAGCTAGGTTGATTCTTTAGCCGGTTATTGATGCAAGCCTATTTAGTTTCCCGGCTTTGGAGTGGGTTTTGTCTAATTTGATCATATGTTGTACCTATTAGGTTAACTGTAATACCTATGAGAAATTACAACTGATTTTGTCATCGTGATTTTCTTCTTCTTACATACTTTGTTCTAGTGCTTGATTCGGAAGTGGATTCTCCTTAGAAACGATCAAACAGTAAAACTACATTAAAAATAATGAGCTGCTGCAAATTACAGTGTTTGGTCGGATTTTTTGATATAATTCTGGTTGGTTGGTTGGTTGCTTACTAGGAAGCACGGATACTTCGAAACTTGATGCCGTATCCTTGTCGTGTACTCTAGCCTGTGCCAAATTAAAGCCTTGTCCGTCTCGCCGTGTCTGTTGTGCAACATAGGTTGCTTGGTTTTGCGAAGAAGGTCATCCAGACTTGACCGAGTGTTAAATTTGCATTGAACCAATGTCTAAAATCAGTTGTGGTTACATGTTGCAGAATTGGTTTAGTTATGGAAGTTTGATATTATTTACATTGGCTTCAGTGGTTTTTAAAAGTGTCCTGTTTTTAACTAGTTATAGTCAATATATTTGTGGTTTCTTCATACATAGCTTATTGATTTTCTTGGTTTTGGGGTAAGGCTGCACGCATCTTGTTCCTCTCCATACCTTGCATGAGAGCTAGACTCGTGCCACTAGGTGCCCTTATTTGTTTCTTGGTTTTGTAAACTTTAGGGGTGAGTATTCGGTCGGTTCGGTTCAACCGAATCGAGTACCGAACCGAAATTTATGAAAACCGAACTTCAAACAAACCCCAATTTTGTAAAACTGAATCAAACCGTAATTTTTGTAAAACCAAACCGAACCAAACCGGTTCAGTTTTTCAATCAATTCGATTTTTGCATACTAGGCCGGACTAAAGGTTAATTTGGTTTGATGGGCCCTTTGCATAATATGACGTCTAGGATTTACAGTAATTTTTTTACAACAAAATTTGACACTAAATTATAGATGAAGTAACAAAATTTACAAATGTAATAATGTCAAATAAATATAATTATAAAAATGTTAAACACACTTACAAGCCAGCACCACGTCAAAAATTTCAATTCCATTTTCAGAATATATTGATATATGTATGGGGTTGAAGGTTTTCAAGTAATTGTAATTCGGTTTTCGGTTCGGGCCGGTTTTCAAAGCCCAAAATTGAAATCCGAACGAGTAACCAAAGTTTTCGGTAGCCAAAACCGAAAACCGAAAACCGAACCTTGTTTGAAAAACCCAACCGAATTTCTTATATTGGCTCGGTTTTTAGTTTTGGACTGAGATATACTCAGCCATAGTAAACTTACATCAAATCAGATAAGATTTATAGGATTGAATTTGTTCAATTTTTTTTTTTTTAGTTTTATAGTTTTTAAAAGCAGATAAGATCTTCTCCAATTTGAGCAATTAGCAAACCTACATTAAGTTCATTTGCAAGAATTCTTTGTTTGCTGGGCACACATTCCATCTTGCTGTAACTGGCATGTTTGTTTAATATAAAGCTGTGTCATATGACTCATATGGCCATATTGCAGACTTGCATGATTATGGAGTTATTTTCAAATGAGTTTCATTAATATATGTTGTTATCTCAACATACCTAAGATTTTGGAACTTTGCCTAAGATTTTGGGGACTTTGCCATGTCAGACATACACCTGAAACTGGTGTTACGTCTTATTTTTAATAGCAACCATCAATAGCAATGACAAATTACAATTGTCAGAATGAACTGGAAAGACTACCTTTGCCCATTGGTAAGATTTTTCGCTCTTTGGCTGTGCACTAGACATGAAGGCAATTCCCCATAGCATGAATATGTTACACAGACGTGAATATGACATGATGTTACTAGATATTCACGTCTGTGTAACATAGGGTGTTACGTCCCTATTATCTTACCCTATGTTACACAGACGTGAATATGACATGATATAATAGGGTATTACGTGAATATGACATGATACACAGACGTGAATGTGACATGATACACGTCTATTATATCATGTTATATTCACGTCTGAGTAACATAGGGTATTACGTCCCTATTATCTTATCCTATGTTACACAGACGTGAATATGACATGATATAATAGGGACGTGACGACACAGATACGACACATTATTAAGCTTGTCCTAGTGGTTTTGGAGTGTTTTTGTCAATATATGTCTGATACAACTCAGGACGGCCACGACACTGATTTTCGAGTGTTTGTGCTCCTAGATATTGCCTCTTTGTCTAGACTCTAGACTATAGTCTACAACTTGGAGGGTGCTCCTTGGTTGCATGAGCTTATAGTAGAGGTGGACAGAAGAAAAGGATTCATGTAGTCACCACCAAAGTTATAGGATAAAGATTTTGTGGTTCTGGTATTAACTTATCTAAATTATTCTTAAGCAGTAAATTTGTTAAAAAAACTATTCAAACATCATAAAGCTTATTCATCTACATTCCATGACTATGCGTAATTCATCATCTGATACTCAAAGGCTATAGCCTGTTTTCAATGCTGACGATATCAGCAATAGAACTGTGCATGGAGTAACTTTCATCTTTTAATTTAATTATGGTTTCTCAATTGTATTCAAAGGTTGTAAGGGTAAATTTTTTATAATCAGAGTTTTAACTCTTAAACATATTTTTGCAAAAGATCAATTTAGGGTTTTAAATTACAGCTGCCTTTCCGCCTCTTTCTCTGAAATGGAATGACCTTTTTGCAGGTCCAGTGACAATTGCTGATCGGGATGCAGAGGAATCTATGGTCTCAATCATATTGGAGAATTTTCCTTCTCATGCAATGTAAGTTGTGGTCTTGTATGAATTTTATATGTCTGTGAGGGAAGGGATATAAAGAATGGAGAACAATTTTTGCTGAGTGAGATATTGATGCAGTTTTGGGGAGGAGAATGGATGGAGATGTAAGGAAGATTCTGCTGATTATGTTTGGGTTTTGGATCCAATTGATGGGACAAAAAGCTTCATTACTGGTAGAGTTATCTTCAATTTACTCTTCACATTTTGTTAGTACTTAAAACCATATATTAGGAAAAGAAACAATCTGTGTTTTTTCTTTGATTGTAGGAAAACCTTTGTTTGGTACACTTATTGCGCTTGTACACAAGGGAATACCGGTATGAGTTGCTACAATTTTGCTGCTACATATTTTTGTTAGAATAATGTTGAAAAAGGTTTTTTTTTTTTGTGGAGACAAGAATGTAGCAGAAGTTTGTAGCCGGCAGGACATTTATTGTGCATACAGGCCATTAGTGATATGATTGGCATGAATTATTATGCAAAAAGGTGTGTGTGTTAATATTACTAATCTAAAAAATTCGTATCAGCGCCAGTTTGGATTGCAGCGCTTGGATTGCAGTGATGTTTTATCAGGAGTCCATTTGGTTCCAAAGGCAAGGACGAGCCAAACAGTTCTCATCCCAGATGGGCGTTTCTTCAAACTTACCATTCATTTTGGGGGCTCAAATGGGCGTTTCCGAAACGCTCACCAAATGAGCGTTCCTGAAATGGGCTTTTGATCAAATGGGATGAAATGTAACTGCAGTCGAAACTAGTCCTCAGGCTCTTCGTAGGCAACGTGTCCACCTAAGCCCCTGGCCTAGAGCCTAGTGGCCTTGCTATGAAATGGAATCCTGGAGCCCAGGAGCCAAGGTGCAAGCCTGGCATCTAGATTATTGTATGGATGTTAGGCTCCTTGGCATTCTCTTGTGGATACTAAGCAAAACGAGGGTTTCTGGGCGAGCCTAGGTGGATATAAACAGGCCTAAGCAGATTTAGGCAGTTGCAGAGTGATTTAAGCAATGTAATAGCATGATTAGCATTCCACAGAAATACAATACATTTATATGCCATATGGACCAAGTCACCAAATGTAGAAAGACTTTTAGCATTGGCCATACCTACATAGGTTAAATTTGTTTTCTTCATCTACCGACATGTTTACCAGTGAAAGAAAGCACCAGCAATTTTCTTGTGTTTTACTGTAAATAAATTACTTGACATTAGCCTGTCCAGTTCAGTTAGGTGCTTGCCTAATGCTTAAATGCTACTCAACCCCTGTGCTGCTCAACTTGTGGCTACCTTTTCTAATCCTTAGAATATGTTTTAGCTGTAACAAAATGAAGCTGACAATAGTAGGCAAAAGGTATTGGATTTGCGAAAACAATTGTTTATCATGTAATGCAATGTTCTATGGTTTGCTAGTAAATTTTCAGTAGTTGAGAAATAAATGCTCCAAGGAGTCCTAAATAGTTAAATATCAAAATGGAGCCATTACAAAGACTGATGGTACAAAAAGGGGGGAAATTATTTATGGCAGCTTGAGCTATGAAGCTACCTTCCTAACCGTAAGCCAGGCCACTCTTTTACCTATTTGAGCCGCTAGGTTATACTCATCAGAACCCAGCCACTAGATGCGCATAGCAACCAAGCTGGTACCTATAGTGGCTGTGGCCATGCACAGCTGTGTGCACCCTGGGGCATAACTCAGCAACTGCAGTGGTTGGCTACTGAAGTCTGCCCTCTGGACGTCTTGCACAGGTGTCTAACTGGGGGTTCCTAGATGATACCTAGGGGTCCTTACTGTAATTATTCTATGGTATAGGCATGGATGGACCTTGTCCAGAAAAGACAAACCTAACGTATCTAGTTTTACATGGTAGTCCATAGTCCTCAAGAGGGGTGATGGAGCATGGCCTCTTTTTCTTACAACTCTTCATCCGTGGCTTTGATGCTATAGTCCTCAATAGATATGAGACTTTTACATGCTATTTCAGGGGCATGGCGTCCTTTTTCTCTGTGCACTATGATGTATCTATTTACTCACAACACGAAGGAAAAATGAGATGCCTCATTAAAATTAAGGGTGAAGCCTCAACAAACTAATGCTTCTTAATTCTTGCCTCATCAATTTTGAAGACATCATTAGAACTAGTGTAGATACTTGGTCTGGAATACTTTCCTCATGCTGTCTTATTTTGACCCAAAGATATTCTACATAAGAGCAAATCAATAGGATAATTTGTTTATGTGATTCCTGCTGTATCAGACTTTGTTCCATTGTCAAACTTCACTGGCTTATAGATATTCTAATACTTTTGTGTTTCCTATCATGCATTTACATTCTGTATTCTATAATATCAAATTAATTGCCAAAGATGATGGCTGGTTTCCTTTTGCATATTGAACTTGTTTACAACTTGGCCTCTTCTCCCTTTCAGATTGTTGGTGTTATTGACCAGCCCGTTCTAAGAGAAAGATGGATTGGGATGAATGGAAGAAGAACTACATTGAATGGACGAGAAATTTCTACACGGCCCTGTGAAAAACTTTCGCAGGCCTACTTGTATGCATAACTATAAATTGTTAGATAGTCTGAATTTTTATTAATGGCTGTTAACCCTTGTAAGGCAGTTAAATTAGTGGGCATCACGATAAGCTATTCATCACAAGCTTGTTACAAGGTCTGATTGCAACTTGATTATAAAAATATGTTTTCAGGTACACTACAAGTCCACATCTCTTCAGTGCGGATGCCGAAGAGGCTTTTAGTCGTGTAAGAAATAAGGTTAGTGCAACAACAGAAGTTAGTTTCTGTATGTGCTAATGCAATATACAAAAATCTTTTGGGAACAAATCATGAAGTCATGCTTTGGCAGATCTACACATTCTCCACATCCTTCCACTACAAAAAAGAGAATTTAATCAAGCAATGAACTGTTTAAATATCTGCTGCATTGCACATGCTTACTTTTTGTATTTTCCTCCTATGCAAGGTGAAAGTACCATTATATGGGTGTGACTGTTATGCCTATGCCCTCCTGGCATCTGGATTTGTTGATCTTGTTATTGAATCTGGTCTTAAGGTAGTTTTTTATGTTCTTTCAGGCCACCCTTTTATTGCATCAGAACACATGTATGGTTTCATTTCATTTAGTAGCTTACTAATTGTTTCATAACATATTGCTCGTGTTATCAAGTGATTTATCTCCTATTGCATAAGTTACTTGGGCAATGCTACAGGTATATTTGTCCAATATGTAGCTTATTTTGCTTAACATCTATACCAAAAACCGAAAAAGCTTAAGCAGCATAGCACTAGTTGTTTCATAACATATTGCTCGTATTATTCATGTGATTTATCTCCTATTGCGTAAGTTAATAGGGCTATGCTGCAGGTATATTTCTCCGGTATGTGACTTATTGCTCTTAACATCTATACCAAAAACCGAAAAAGCTTAGGAAGCATAGCTTTGCCAGACTCGCTATCTTTTGCTTCTAGTCTTGGTACTTTTACGAGAGTTATGCGAGGATGGGTCTTGGTACTGCTTACAAGTGTTATGCATGGATGGGCCTTGCCTCACTAATCAATATCAATCTACCAGTTTATCCATCTGTCTTTACAATTTCATATTATTTGACTTATTTCCTCACTCAAGAGCCAACCTGCACAACCCTTCCTCAACCACCTCTCCCAGCATCACCCTTCTCTTTGAAGATGATTATGATCTGTTATGTGATGGGCAATATTGTTCATTCTGCAGCTATTAAAAATAATTAACATATGATTTCTTTTGGTACTATTAGGAGTAACTGATTAATAATTTTGCAGTATCTATTACTTAATCATGGCTGAATCATGACATTTGCATCAGTTGAGCAACCTGATTATATCCTATGGACAGAGATGTATTAAAACACTATAGTTTCTTTTCCCTCTTGATATATGATATATTATTCTTATGCTACTAACGTTTATTTCTATCAATGTACGAGGTGATGGTCTTTCCTGTTAGCAGCAATTGCCATTCAACCCCGAGTGCGCGATACCTGTCAATTTTTTTATCTCTACTATTTATAAATAGGTTTGAAAACGGTTCAAAATGAGCCGTCTAAGCCGTATGTATATCCTCACATAATTTAAAAAAAAAATTGTAAGTAATTATTTGACTACATAATATTATCTAACTATAGCCAACACATCTAACTCATGTGGTTAAAGAGGGTGGCATTCTTCTCGACTGGGTGGGTTTGTTCCCACGGAACAACGATATCTATAACAAATTCTAATTTAAATTATTTTCAATAATTTTTTACGTGCATTGTACGCACGTGCACGTTAATAGTAAGTATAAGGTTATGGATATGATTGGTTCTAGCTAACTTACAACAATTATATTTGCTCCCTTTCAAAAGCCGTATGATTTCCTTTCGTTGGTGCCGGTGATAGAAGGGGCTGGCGGATCAATTACCGACTGGAAAGGAAATAAGCTTCACTGGGAGGCTTCTGCTGCTTCACATGCAACAAGTAAGGGCTTCTCAACTATAGCTAAGTTTTTTTAATGTGCTTAAGATGATTTATTGATTTTTCATAAGCTCTAAATCCAATATAAATATATTGGTATATTTACCATAATCATTGTGCAAACAATTTATTCACATGTTCCTCTATGAAACATTTTCAGGTTTTAATGTGGCTGCTGCTGGAGATCCTCAGCTGCACGAGCAGACCTTGGAGGTGCTACAATGGAACTAAGCGAAGACTATTGGTTCAGCTGAGAAATCGGCGTCCTCTCCTAGAATAAATTTTGAGCTAGTTAATTCTTGCAAGCTTCATTTCTGTAAACATTCTTTCTTGTAACATACTATAGTTTCAGAGTTATGGGATTGATGTATCATTATGTTCCTATATTTCTAGTTTCAGTACTGTCAATATACAATTTCAGTTATTGAGGATATGAGATTTTCTAATCAAATCAATTTTGGGGGGTTTGAAGCATAGTTTGCAATATCGGACAGTACCGATACGATTTTGCATGTCTTGATCCGATACCGATTGATATTGATAATGACCGTACCGATAACGAGGATATCTTTTTCAGTCAATTCGGCAAAAAAAATTGAATGAACAAGATCAATCAACAAAGATGTAAAAGCATGTAATTTTTTTTTATATATATCGCAAGTTAAACCAATCAACAAGAGTGACTACTATTTCATTTAATTATAAAATTACTAATAAACAATATATGAAATACTTAAAATTATGTCTAAATATATACAATATTTTTTCTAAAATTTTAATAATGTATTAACAATTCTTTGTTTTTTGATACCAAAAAAATTAATACTCCGATCCGAAACTACTGATATCATTCATCCGAATATTTACTGGAAGGGTTCGATATCGATATTGTGAACCTTTGTTTGAATTCGTTATGGATCTTTCACTGTTGAAGTTAGCGAAAAGCAATGTTGTAGACGTGCAATGGATGTATAACATGGTGACTGCTAAATTGGTCATCAATTGTTATCAAGTACTTTAGGTCATGTTTGGTTCACGAAATCATGGTATTGTAAAAGGAAACTTATTTCTTTTTTATGTTTGGATGCATGGAGAAAAAGAAAAAAATTACCAAAGGAAAATAAAAAAATGGAGGAAAATGGTTCCTCCCACCCACAAGGATTCACTTTTCCCAACTAAGGATTCACTTTTTCTCTCAATTTTCTTGGTCTTTCCAAACAACGAGAAAAAATAATTAATAGAAAGATAAATTTCCAAATGAAAAAAAATACCACAGTTGGGCGAATCAAACGAGACTTAGAGTGATCAGACTGTCAAAGTCGGATTCTGTCGAGTAAACCCAAACGGATCCAAATTCTTTCAAAGCTAAATTTCGGTCAAGACATAAATATGATAAAAATAAAATAACTACAACTCAACAACGCGGGGATAGCTCAGTTGGGAGAGCGTCAGACTGAAGATCTGAAGGTCGCGTGTTCGATCCACGCTCACCGCAAAATAAGTTTTTTTATTTTTTAAATAACACATTTGTTTCATTTTAAATTTGCTTCTCAATTGTATTGTATTCATGTAAATTCGTACATCAGAAAATATCAGTATATGTACTCGTATTGTCCTTATTCTTATTTATGTCCGTTTTCGTTGCAACATACTCCCCAACATACAGTATGTTCTTCAAGACGTTCCAATCATTCGGTTTGCCCCATTGTAGGAGAATTTTATGTCACCATAAATAAACTGTTGGCTTACAAGTGATATTGTCATTTTTAGCTGCAACAAATGATGCATTGTGTTCAGAGGCGAATACAGAGAAAAAAAAAAAAATTTAACCTCAAATATAAAAAAAAAATTAATTTTGTTAAATAAAATTATTTATATCAAAATTTTATTAAAGAATTAGATATTTTGTTATGTGATTGCATAAACTTGCTTAATATTGTTAAATTAAGATTTGATGCATAATAATCTTAACTATTTTTTTATATCTATTAGTCTCAAGTTTAGAAAAAATTTAGGAGAAAAAAAATTATGAAAGAAAAAATAAAATCTAATGTAAATATGTATATAGAAATTAAAATTTATAAATTTCGGAGAGAACAAAACATAAAATTGATTAAGAAAATTGAAAAAGAACTTTGATATTTAACTCGGAAGCAAAAATTCAGTGGAGATAACTGCGGCCCCATTTAATAGGTCCGTCCATGACTGTGTTGGCAGAAATGTCACAACATTTGTTACAGCATTTGAACTACTTACAGGACCGGCCATGGAGTAAGTCTGACAAGACTTCGGACTTGGACAATCCCCTCCAAAGGATAATCCTCCAGACCATTCGGTTTTATTAGGACAATAGGACTGGTCAGTCAAAATCCAACTTACATCTATATTTTTTCAATAGGAGTAAAGGACAACCAAAATTAGTTCCAGACCTTCCCTCAACGACAGTTAGTATAATGAGCTCCCTGCACGACTACCTCTTTTCTTTTCTTTTCTTTTCTTCAAATGAACTAACAAATTTCGTAGTCACAGTACAACTAAATTGTCTATAAGGTCATATATGAGCATATGGATATGAATTCCAATAAGTACCGACAGAATACAAGAAACTCATAACTATAGACAAATTCTATAGGTACTCCAACACTTACTTAAAACAATCTATTACAGAACAATTCAAAATTTTGTAACTTTTACTTAAGACAACCCAAAATTTACTCAGGACAGTCCAACCCCTCCAAACCTTCCAAAAACTCTTCATTTTAAATTTATACTCTCTCTCTTTCCAACTCCCCAAACCCTAATCCCAACCCCAACCACCGGAGGAGACGGAGACGCTCGTGCGGGGACGACGACGAGGAGTAGCCACACGCGCTCGCCTCCGCCGTCTCCGACCCGCCTCCGCAGCGCACAGCCCCCCGCACGTGTGCGCCTCCGCCTTGCACCGCCCTGGCGCGCGCGTGCGGCTACACTTCACGCCCTCCCCACCCCCCACGCGCGCGACTCCGCCCCGCCCCGCCCCCGCTTTTGTTGTTGCTTCTTCTTCTTTTTCATCGCCTTCTTCCTAGGACTGTAACAATTGACAATTCTTATAATAGAAAGGACTGTCAATTTTTTTAGTCCTAATTATGGAATGACTGTCAACATTGTGACAGTAATAGAAAAAAAAATTTGGCTGAAACATAAATATCATTAGCTTTTATATAAAAATTTGGACTGCCCTCAAGCAAAGAAATTGAATGAAAAACTTATAAATAAACTGAAAAAAATTTTAGACTGTTTTAAGTAAGTGTTGGAATGCCTATAGAATTTGCCTAATTATGGAACTGCATTCTGGTCTCGTATGTTCCGTGGGCACGCTGCGAACTGCAGATACAGTTAACCATGATCCACATTTAGAAAGCTGTAGCAACACCAATTTCAATATCCTTATTGGCAATTGAAAGATGCAAACTTTCTTCCACTTGGTCATAGAAACCACTACACACATTCGAAATCTTCGGTTTATAATAAAAAGTACAAGGATCTTCGGTTTGAATTTTACAAGAAAGACATGGCCGATAAAATGAAGCCATAAACATTCGAAATCTGTATACTGCAAAAGCACATCTTGGCTCAATTTGATTCTTGAAGTTGTTCTGCACTGTATTTGATCTCAAGAAGTGGGTGATGTTAAAATCACCTTAAGCCGTTGTTTAAAGGAAATTAGAAACTTCACTCTTAACAGTTTTTCACCAGAACATGCTAAACATATTTTTCGGAGGAATCGGTGAGTGATCATCAATAAAACAAGCTTGTAACATAAACCAAATGGAAAATAAGATGTATCCTTCTAATTCTTCGCGACAATCTTCTCCATTTAACCGTACTGAAACTCCATCAAGGTCAAGTCTTCCCAATTTCAGTATCAAATCACTACATCATATATATCCACATCCCAAATCAGTTAAGGATCTGGGACAGTCAAAGTACTTACTCGGAATTGAAATTGTAAGGTCACGAAAGGGTATAGTACTTTCTTAGCGAAAGTACGCTTTGGACCTTCTTTCAGAGACATGAATGCTGGGTTGTAGAGTCGCTTCTACTCCTATCAAGCATAATCACAAGTTGTGTGCTGAGGGTGGTGATCCGGTGAGTAAGGAGCAATATCAAAGATTAGTTGGTCGGCACAAATATATGTCATACGAGACCTGATATTACTTATGTCGTGAGTGTGGTGAGTATATATATACATGATCCCAAAGAGCAGCAAATGGAGGCAGTTCGCAGAATTCTCAGGTATATTAAAGGGAGCCCAGGAAAGGGATTATGGTTCAGAAGTTCTGAACATCTAAGAGTTGAATGCTACTGTGATGCCGATTGGGCGGGTTGTATGGACGATCTCAGGTCCATTACAGGTTACTGTGTTTTTATTGGAGGCAATCTTGTATCTTGGCGCAGCAAGAAGCAAGATGTAGTGGCTAGGTCTACAACTGAGGCCGAATACAGGATTATGGCAGTTAGCCTGTGCAAGATGATACGGGTAAAGAGCTTGTTGGCTGAGAGCGTTTGTTTAGAGGAGACTCCCTACAACTTTTGTGTGACAACAAATCAACAATTGATATTGCAAACAATCTAGTTCAACATGATCGTACCAAACATGTGGAGATTGATCGGTTCTTCATCAAGGAGCAGTTGAATAGAAAAGTTTTGACTTTGAACTATGTGAAATCAGAGGAACAGTTAGCTGATTGTTTAACTAAAGGTTTAGGTCCTAGAGAGTTTGATACATTTTGTAACAAGATGGGGATGATTGATATCTATCGCCCATCTTGATGGGAAGTGTTGAGTTATGGGGGACTTATTTAGTCCCACATCGGATAAAAAAATAAGGAGGAGGCTAGCCTTCTCCTATATATATGTACCCCCTCTCTTGAAAATAAATAAATCAATTATTTTCTCTCTACAAAATTTAATTAAGAAAACCTAAATGAATGGCCTTTGGCCTTAAAAAATAGACTTAAAAAAATAGGCTACAATATAAAAGAGGTATTTCACACAAATATTTTAATAAAATTTTAATATATATTATTTTTGTTACATAAGTCATTGATACAACTTATGTTTGGGTTTCTGTTTTCAAGGTCTCTTCAAACTTTCTTTGTAATACTACAAAAGAACTTTGTAGAGGTTGAAAGCAAAAAAACTCAAACATAAGTCGCATAAAAAAAATTAACTTATGTTTGAGTTTTTGTTTTCAACCTCTTAAAGCTTTCTTTGTAATACTACAAATGAATCTTGTAGAGAGGCTGAAAGCAAAAACTCAAACATAAGTTGCATCATTTAAAATAATACCTATCTAACAATAATAACATATATTGAAAAATGATATATTTTTTTCAAGAAGATGCAAGATACTAGATATACTTGTCTAGATGCCTACGTAGATTTTCTATACCAAAGTTAGGTTTCCTTCGGAGTCGTTTTCCACAATGCAAGCATTCAACAAGAATTTCATGCGAGATTCTTCTTTGGGTACCACGCTCATTATAAACTCCGCTAAAGTGTTGTCAAATTTCTGATCTCATCCAATTATGATACATTCCTTCTCCGTATCCTACTGAGGTTGCACGGGTTAAGGTTCTTATATCCCTTGAGGTTGCGGTGAGGTTGCGGTGCGGGTTGAGGCCCTTGTACCTCATGAGATTGTGGTGCGGGCTGAGATTGATGTGGTGGTTGTTCATTTTTCATGACAACAAAAAAGTAGTCTTTTCACCAAATATCACTAGAATGTTTTTAAGTATTAGAAGAGGGAGAAAATTTTGTTGTGATAAATTTGGATGAATTGTGGACTATTTATAGAAATTTTCGGGTGCCAAATGACCATATATATCCTTAAAATATAGCTATTATAAAGATATTTTGATCATTTTTAGACAAATGACAATATCCATTATTAATGGTAAAAAACAGATATAATTTAGGGATATTTTGGTAAAAATACTCTATTTATTACTAATATGGTTGTTGAGAGATTTTTTTTTTTTACCAAAATACCCCAAACGTTTTAATAACGAATATATTGGAAAATATTCTGGTAAATTATCCGCCAAATATTAATATATGTGGGGCTCGAGGGAGGGGGAACCGGTTTTAACCAGGCCCTGACCGAGCTTTGTCCGGGTTACGGACCGGGCCGAGTTGACCGGGCTGGTAGGACAAACCCGGTTCGGACCGGGTTATCGACCAAGCTGGTCCGTATCGGACTTTCGAGCCAGGTCGCAGATCTTAACCCAGCCTGAACCCGGGTCTAATGTAGGTCGGGTCGGCCCGTTGACCGGGACTGTACCAGCCCTGGTTTGACAAAAGTAGCACGACCCAATTAACACCTTGAATTGCATGTAAACGGCAAGAAACCATCAATGTGTTCACAATAAAGTTATTTGCATGTTAATCCTTGGCATGGAACACGCGGCAGAAGTCTGGTGTTGTGGTAGTAAACCTGTGGTTGGCCGAAAAGATCGACTGAAGAGGTTGTTCTAAAGGCAGAAAGAGGGAAGGGGGCGAAGAAAGAAGAATCGCATTTTCTTCACTTCCACGGTCACGAGTGAACAGTCGGTTTGGCCCTTTTTTAGTTATTGGAAGGACAAATAGTTTCATTGATCATGTTTATTATTCCTGTATCTATCAAAAAATTCGTGAATTAAATAATGTATTCCCGAAGCAGCAAATCTACGGGGATATGTGCATTCATTTTCCTGTTCACGAATTATTCGTAATTCCTTTTTGAATAAGTTGTGAATATATTTGTTGTCACGCCCCGATCTCCCGCAGGCTATTTCGGCCGTTCCCGCTAGGCGGGAATCACCCTCGCCAGCGCTCCCGCGGAACGATCGCTTTGACCCATCCGGGCGTGATGCCGCACGAGCGTGAACCGCGCCCGTGCAAGGCCGTGATTCATTGGCTGGCGGTAAGAGTTCTAAGCCACAGAGTCGCACAGATTGTCCGAGTGCAGCGGAGTCATGAACGCATAGCGATTTGGTAACAGGTTCACTGAGTCGACAATATAGCGGAAGCATTGAAACACAAGTTGAAGTAAAGCAAGCTCTTTTATTGATATAAACATGTGTTACAGGCGGCGTATAGCCGAGATTACAAGTCGCTCAAGCCTCTCTCTCTGAAACAGTAAAAGCGTGCCAAGTGGCTACAATTGTGGAATGATTGTAGAGTCGATGTTCAGGCGAGTTCGGGCTATGTTCCAACATTATGTCTTGTATATGTGCTTCAGTTCCGGACGCACCGTTGCAAGGCTTCAGAGGAAACTCCTGGCCTTAGCACGCACGTTGGAGGCATCCGCACCGAACGAGGTTCTCCCGCACCCTGCATACAAACTGGTGGATTATCAGTACATTGAATGCACTGGTGGGGAAGCTACTCGCCCGCTCGACAAATCCAAACACGTAATATAAGTTCCATACACAACTATTAAGTTGTCTTTCTAGTTGCCTTAGGAACAGTTTCATGCAAATATTGAATAGCCTAACGTGTCGGGCAGTGCGCCGTGCGATGTTTGAGAAAAACGGCGAGACTTACCAACTTACCATCTCCTTCCCTGTTCAAGGCAACATTGAGGCAAACATTGTTAATTCAAGCACGACAAGTATAAACATTCAGGAGGCATAGCATATGCAAACATGAGGGTCGTTTTATAACATGATCGTTCATGTGTTCAGTTGTTCATTGATGCGATGCAGTGACTCGCACGCGGATAGCCGCTAAGCGAGGATGACTTATCTATATGAACGTTAGTCGCTGGCATAGCCATAAAGGACCGTTTATAGTCTTTGAACAAGGATGGTGTGCAACGAAGCACGTGAGGCGCTACACGCCATCCTGTCCGCACGTGAGACTATCGTGAGTTCCATCCGGATCGGGTCGGTCCCAGTGCCCCGGTGACCGTCCGTGGAACGGTGCCTCGTTGTCGAGTTGTCCGCGACATGCAGGTCAGGATCAGGGTCAGTTTCAATCCACAACTTGAATGATAATCCATGATTCATGATCTGAACGAGCGTTTGCTCCAAGAGCTGAGATTCGTTCGTTACATGACGTGATTCTCGTTCAGACATAAACTTGATGTGATTATCATTCAGTTGTCACGTTATTGGATTCACGTTCAGTATTCATTACCCTGATGCGTGCCCCTGGTTCGGGGATTGCCTTGGCGACCCAACGGTCCCGGATACTAGCAGGTTCATTCAGGCACGGAACGACTACGTAGTAGTCTTCCGGGGTTTGGATGAAAACATGGCAACATTACAAGCAGACAAGCATGCGTTCTAAGGAACATAAGCAGGCACGTTGCTCGGACCCGAAGGTAAGCCGAGAGATGAAACCGTTAGCATGCGAGGGTCTGAGTATAAGCAGTATTTCATTTCCATGTTCTAGCAAGCAATACAAGTTGGGATTATTCTCTTAGCTAGGTGCGTTGGATTTATTAGCATGCAGGGGGTGAATCACCTAGCGACTAGCATGAATATTCCAGATTTTATGTGTGCTGGCTAAGCAAAGACAAGTTCACCGTAGCCACCCACCTTAGCGATGATTCGTCTGGGTAGAGCGATACGTCTGAGCGAGCCTCTGAAAGCCTAAGCTGAATTCCTATAGGGACAAGTCTGGATATCCTTTGCATTCTCTTTGAGACAAAGCGGGTCGGGACAGCTACACGATTGCCGTTTGAAACGGCAGTCCGCTTGAGCGGAACGGGGTGTTACATTTGTGACTATGTAGTAAATAGCCTCTCCATAAAATGGACAGAATGAGGGTAAGACTGCCTTTGTAGCAGTGCCACAGTGGTGTGCCGTAAAGCTAAGATGAACCCTAAACACCACCTCCCCCCCCCCCTCAACAGTATATGTATGTTCTTTGTGGTAGTACCGGGAACTTAGAACAGTTGACATACGACACAACTATCCTGATTGCTATAGGGTAAATTTCTCCCTATTGGCCTTCAGCAAATTAGATGTGTGACTTCATCATTATTTCCCAAAATAAACAACATGAAGTGTTCCTATATGTAAAACGATGTTAAAACTGAATACTTAGAAAATAATATGCATGCTAATTTGCCAACAAATTAAGAAAAGTTGACCTAGTGAATCACCCAATAATATAGAAGAAAATGAATTTTACGACCTCATGCATAAACAGCAATACTACTTGATTTATTATACATCTGCTCTTCTTCCCTACTGTACTACTAGCTCCAGTTCATGACCAAGACCTTAAAAACCTCAATCATAGTGGCCTTTCAGTCCGAATGTACACACACACCCCCACAAACCCAAGAAAAAGTTACAATAGAATGTCTAGACAACTACTTCTGCAAGATTTATAGGTGAAACATATGAAAGTGTGAGCATTCATTGAATAAAAGGTTCATCCAGCGAGCTCTTCCGCTCGACTCCGTCCTCCTTTTGCAGCAGCAGGAATTGATCGTCCCGCCGCCACGAGTCGCAGGAGTTGGTGGCGCGGCGGATGAGGAAGATCGCGGCGGCGGCGGAGAGGACGAGGAGACGGCGACTCTTCGCCGTTGGCGAAGAAGGAAGAAAGAGCTCAGTCGAGAACCGGCTTTGGTTGAAAAAAATGGACCGGGTTCGATTAAAAATTTGAAAGAGAAAAATATGTATAACGCGCCAGGTAGGGGTCGAACCTACGACTTTCTGCTTAGGAAACAGACGCTCTATCCACTGAGCTACAGGCGCTTCATGTCTTTGCTAAGCGATTCACTATTAATATTACCTATGAAATACTGCTAGTTTTGTCCTTGCTTTTAGCTTATTTCCCTGCACTAATGATATGAAATTTAAATTTATTCAAGTTAAAAAAAAATTAATAAATAAATTAAGTAGAGTTTTTTTCATCACACTTAACCTCGACCTTCCCACTAATCCTTACCGGTCTTTACCGGCTGGACCACCCCGACAAAGATGGAACATAAAATTCGAACTCAGGTAGGCTAGACGTGGACTTAACTCATATGAAAAGAGAAAAAGTGAGCTGGAACCCAACCTAGTCTAAGATTCTACCCAATACGCATATGGCAGATTCGAAACCTCATTTGGAACTAAACTTTCATATATTTGCATGACCTAAAAACATATTGTTTTTTCTTCCATGGCAGGTCACTAGTTTTCTAAATCAATTATTAACTAAGGGTTCGTTTGATTGCAATGGAAAAATATGTCAAAAATAAATTAATTTCACAAAAAAAAAATCTAGAAAATTAATTTTACGGAATTATTTTTCTAGATAAATAATTACATGAAATTTTAAAAAAAATTATGAAAAACTTAATTTGGTATTTGTTTGTCATTATTTTCCACGAAAAAAATTCTTTCTCATGGAAAATAATACTTTTCTATGAGTTTGACATGTTTTATTTTTCACCATTTTGAAAAAAAAAAATGAAAAAATGGTTGTTTTTTGAAAAATGATTCAATAAAAAAAATATAAGCTACCAAATAATACAATTGGTAAAAAAATTGTGCTAAAAATATTTTTTCATGAAAAAAAAGTTCAATCAAATACAGCATAAATGAAATAAACAGCTTTTTCATCTCCTTTGTTATTTCGCTACTATTCTTAAATTTGGATCTACAAGGATAACAATAATAAATAATAAAGTTTTCAATCAAATACAACATAAGTGCCGCGGTTCTCTCGCCCCTCTCCTTAGTTCCTCACTTCTCTCTAAAAAGAAAAAAATCTCTCAATTCTCTCCTATCTTTCTTCCGGATCAGAGGAGTTTCAATAGAAAAAGTTTCGGATGTGAAAGTTGAACAAACTGTGGGGGAACAGGAATTGCAAACGACCACTTCAAATTATTTTTATTTTCAAGTGTTGCAACCAAATAACGAAACTCATACGAGAACGGTAAAGTTACTAAAATCTTCCAAATCTAGTCCATTTTGGGGCAACCAAATACCCTATAAGTTTAAGAAAAGCCCATGAACCTATATTGCTAAGTTTACGTCCCTATTATCTTACCCTATGTTACACAGACGTGAATATGACATGATATAATAGGGACGTGACGACACAGATACGACACATTATTAAGCTTGTCCTAGTGGTTTTGGAGTGTTTCTGTCAATATATGTCTGATACAACTCAAGACGGCCACGACACTGATTTTCGAGTGTTTGTGCTCCTAGATATTGCCTCTTTGTCTAGACTCTAGACTATAGTCTAGAACTTGGAGGGTGCTCCTTGGTTGCATGAGCTTATAGTAGAGGTGGACAGAAGAAAAGGATTCATGTAGTCACCACCAAAATTATAGGATAAAGATTTTGTGGTTCTGGTATTAACTTATCTAAATTATTCTTAAGCAGTAAATTTGTTAAAAAAAAACTATTCAAACATCATAAAGCTTATTCATCTACATTCCATGACTATGCATAATTCATCATCTGATACTCAAAGGCTATAGCCTGTTTTCAATGCTGACGATATCAGCAATAGAACTGTGCATGGAGTAACTTTCATCTTCTAATTTAATTTTTTATAATCAGAGTTTTAACTCTTAAACATATTTTTGCAAAAGATCAATTTAGGGTTTTAAATTACAGCTGCCTTTCCGCCTCTTTCTCTGAAATGGAATGACCTTTTTGCAGGTCCAGTGACAATTGCTGATCGGGATGCAGAGGAATCTATGGTCTCAATCATATTGGAGAATTTTCCTTCTCATGCAATGTAAGTTGTGGTCTTGTCTGAATTTTATATGTCTGTGAGGGAAGGGATATAAAGAATGGAGAACAATTTTTGCTGAGTGAGATATTGATGCAGTTTTGGGGAGGAGAATGGATGGAGATGTAAGGAAGATTCTGCTGATTATGTTTGGGTTTTGGATCCAATTTGATGTGATCCCGAGATCCATGGTTGGGATTTGTGGATGATCGGCTGAAATTAGCCATGAATTTCACTTCTATAGTCTGGAATTGGGGAAAAAGAAGCTGGATGGTGATGAGCTAGGTTTGTTTTTATTCAATTTTCTGAAGAGGAAAATAATAGCGGGAAAATACAATTTGAAATTGAAAAGCAAATTGCTGCAAGAAAAAATGAATTTACTTCTCATACTCTTTCCCTCTGATTTCTCTTATTTATAGGTATGATGGGTGCCCCCCCTTCTGCTGAGCTGGCACTATGCTGAGCTGGCCATGATGCTAACAGATGCTGAGGTGGCACTATGATGCTGAGCTGGCAATGATGCTAACAGAATTAACAGAATCTGAATTCCCCTTAACTGCCTAGATGATCACTCCTTGAGAAAAGGTTGCAGTGTGATAGTGTGATCTGGTTCTGGTGATCCAGGCTTCAGGGTTCTTATCAACACCCTCCCCCTCAACTCGACCTTGTCCCAAGGTCGAAGAATGGATAGGTTTTGGTGAATTGTTCATATGGAATCCACTGAGCATGTTCTATATCTGAGTTCTTCCACTGAACCAGAACTTCTGTAACAGCCTTGTTATCTTTTTTTACCATTCTCCTGTTTTAAATCCTCTCTGGCTCCAGAATTAATCCTTCCACCTGAGTAAGAACCTCTGACTGAACCTCTAGGTTAGGGGACACCTTCTTCTTGAGTTGAGAGACATGAAAAACTGGGTGTATGAGAGCTTCCTCAGGCAAGTCAAGCTTGTAGGCTACTGCCCCCACTCTAGCAATCACCTGATATGGACCAAAGTATTTTGGGAATAACTTTTGAGGTCTATGCTGTCCAACTGAGACCTGTCTATAAGGTTGAATTCTGAGGAAGACCCAGTCCCCTATTTCGAAACTCCTATCTGTTCTCTTAGTATCAGCCAACTTCTTCATCCTATCTTGAGCTAGCTGGAGGTTATCTTTAAGTATCTGCAATGCATTGTCCCTCGAATTCAAAGCCTCAGCAACATTTTGATCCTGTGGTTGATCTGCAACATAAGTCAGTAAGTCTGGTGGGGGTCTTCCATATACTGCTTCAAAAGGGGAGATTTTGGTTGAAGAGTGCCAATTTGTGTTAAACCACAATTCAGCCTATGGAATGTATTTACTCCACTCCTTGGGTTTGTGCCCACAGAAACACCTCAAGTAAGCCTCTATGCACCTGTTGGTTACCTCAGTTTGGCCATCAGTTTGTGGGTGGTATGTTGTACTATGCTTGAGCTGGATCCCCTGTGTTTTGAAGAATTCATGCCAAAACTGGCTAGTAAAGATAGGGTCTCTATCTGATACAATGGATTTGGGTAGTCCATGAAGCTTCACAACCCCTTCAATAAACACTTTAGCTACCATAGCAGCAGTGTATGGATGACTTAATGGAAAGAGATGTGTATATTTAGTAAGTCTATCCACTACAACCATAATAGTAGTTTTATGATAGCTAGCAGGTAATCCTTCTATAAAATCCATGGATACTTCTTCCCAGATCATGGTAGGTATAGGGAGTGGTTGTAATAACCCAGCTGGACTTGTATGTTCAGACTTATTCTGTTGGCAGACCACACAAGATCTGATATAATTCTTCACTGAAGTTTTCATTCCTTCCCAGTAACAGCTCCTTTTCAATCTCTGCAAGGTTTTTGCTACCCCTGAATGTCCAGCTAGAATATGATCATGGTGTTCTTTTAACATAATGTCTACAAACTCAGATTGTGGGTCTATAAGTAATCTGTTTTTGTAATATAGCAGTCCATCTCTCAAGGCATACTTCCTGGTATCCAATTCCCCTTGTCCCCATTTATGGAGTTATTCTGTATAGTAAGATGACTGCTTCATTTGCTCCTTGAACTGCAGTATCCACTCAGCCTGTACTGTAGTAATAGCCTGCAGAGAAGAATGTTCCTGTCTTGAAAGACTATCTACAGCCTTATTTTCTTTTCCCTTCTTATACTCCACCCTATAATTGAAACCATGTAGCTTCATGACCCACTTGAATTGAGCTTCTGTGTACAACTTCTGTTCCATTAAATATTTTAGGGATTGATGGTCAGTTCTAATGACAAACTCTCTTCCCCACAGGTACTGGTGCCATTTTTTGATAGCCAACAGAATGGCTAGCATTTCTTTTTCATATGTGGACAACAGTCTAGTCTTGCCTTTAAGGCCTTGGCTCAAATATGCTATGGGCTTTTCCCTTTGCATCAGAACTGCTCCTATCCCCTCCACAGAAGCATCACACTCTAAGACAAATATTTCTGCAAAATTAGGCATTATAAGAACTGGAGGAGTTGTGAGGGCTACCTTCAATTTCTCAAAAGCTTGTTGTGCATTGTTAGTCCATTGAAAGCTATTTTTCTTCAGTAACTCAGTTAGGGGTCTTGCAATAGATCCATAATTCTGGATAAATCTCCTGTAATAGCCAGTGAGACCTAAGAATCCCCTGAGCTCCTTCAAGGTTTTAGGTATTGGCCATTGCACCACTGCCTCTACTTTGTTTGGATCAACCTGGATACCACCTTGAGAAATTACATGGCCTAAATACCCCACTTCCTGTAGTGCAAACTGACATTTGCTCTCCTTAACCTTTAGGTTGTGATCTGATAGCCTCTTGAACACTTGTTCTAAGTGCATTAAGTGCTTCTCCCAACTGTTACTATAAACCAGTATATCATCAAAGAATATTAGCACAAATTTTCTCAAGAAGTCTTTAAACAATGTATTCATCATGGCCTGGAATGTTGAGGGAGCATTAGTAAGTCCAAAGGGCATCACCATGAACTCATAGTGTCCTTCATGAGTCCTGAATGCTTTTTTATGCACATCACTTTCAACCACTCTCACTTGTTGATAGCCTGCTCTTAGATCCAACTTGGAGAAATACTGAGCCCCATGCAGCTCATCAAATAGCTCATCTATGAATGGAATAGGGAATTTGTCCTTAATAGTATTTTGATTGAGGGCCCTATAATCTACACACATCCTCCATGATCCATCAGATTTCTTTACCAGAAGAACAGGGGAAGAGTATGAACTGGTGCTGGGTCTGATAATCCCATTTTCTATCATATCCTTGACTTGCTTCTCAATTTCGTTTTTTTAGATGTAAGGTTGCCTGTATGGTTTCTGGCAAACTGGAATAGCCCCAGGGTTTAGAGGGATTTTGTGGTCAAAATCTCTTTGTGGAGGTAGCCCTTTTGGCTCTTCAAATATGTGTCTGAATCTGTTTAACAAAGCAGAGATATAAGGGAATGTAGTTGAAGTTTGTTGCTTGACTTCCTGAGCATATAGCTGGATCACATAAAACTGTGACATCTGCCTTAAATCCTTGTTGTCAGGTTCTGACATAGTGACTTCATCTGCATGTAGGCCTTTGAAACATTGTATCTGGCCTTGTTGAAAAAACTTCATGGTTAACTCCTTGAAGTTCCAGGTGATATCCCCCAAGGTACTGAGCCAACTAGCTCCTAGTACTACTTGGCATCCTGTGATGGGCAGTTTAAGTAAATTAACTTTAATTTTCTTGCCCTGACAGTCTAACACCACATTTGAACATACCCCCTTGCCTTGTAATTTCTCTCCATTGGCCACTAATACCTCAAATGGTTCATCATGTGCACTAGGCAGCTTCAACCTCTCACTGAACTGAGCATCAATAAAATTGTGTGTAGAACCCGAGTCTATGAGTATCATCATTGGTTTGCTGTTGATAGTGCCTCTCAACTTCATTGTAGAACTTTGCATTGCCCCTGACAGAGCATTCAAGGATATAGCAACAGATTCTGTTCCAGTCTCTCCACAGACCTTATTTCCTTCCTCCCCTTCTAATTGGGAATCTTCACCTTGTACTTCATCAGTGATCAACATAAAGAGTCTCTTTTCCTTACACTTGTGACCTCTGAACCACTTGTCTTCACACAAGAAACATAAGCCCAATTTCCTCCTCCTTTCCAGTTCTGCAGGGGATATTGTACTCCTAGGCTTCTCCTCAGTGGCATGAGAATGGGTACTAGGACTTGGGACTGTAGACTTTTTCCATTGCTCATTGTTCCCATGGTATGCATTGTGATTAGTTGACCTTGGCTCTGTGCTGGAAGAAGTCTTACTGGTACTGAAATTTCCTCTGTACCCCCTTTTCATAGCCAGGAACTTAGCTTCATGCAGCTTTGCAAGTTGCATAACAATGATCAAATTGGTAGGGCTGGCAATTTGTAACTCATATCTGAGCTCCTCCTTTAACCCCCCAATATACTGACTAATCAGACATGATTCAGGTAATCTCAATACCTTTTTTGACAATTTTTGAAACTGTGAATTGTACTCTTGTACACTGGAGTCTTGTTTCAGTAGTTTAAGCTCAATCATGTGGTCTGTAAATTGGGAGGGACCAAATTCCACCCTGATTGATCTACAAAACTCCTCCCAAGTTACTCTTTCATCTTGGATACTAACCATCCAATCCATCCAATAGGCAGCAGTGCCTTTGAGTTGTACTGAGACAAGCTTGAGTCTATCACAGTCAGGGGTGTTATAGTACTCAAAGAAATTACTTACTCTCATCAACCATTCTTCTACATCTCCTGTTCCATCAAAATCAGGCAGATTAACTCTAGGAGTGGGAGCATTCCTGCCATGATTTTGATGTTGAACTACTTGTGGTGGCCCTGGGTACATTGCAGGAGCTCGTGGAGAGCTTGAATGTATCACTTGTCCCCCAGATCCCATTCCTGTAACATTGGTCTATTTTTTTGAGGTGGAGTTAATGATCCCATAGGTATATGCTCATTTATGGAAGATGATGGATTAAGCATGGGAGAATTCATTCCCCAAGCTTGATGACTCATTCCCTGTGCTGGTTTATTCGACACAGGAACAGTAGGGAAGTAATTGGGTGCAGTGGTAGAAAATTGCAGAGGAGGTGCTTGATTGCTATTCTCAGTAAAAATTTTAGATCTCACTATCTCCTCTAACATTTTCTCAATTTTTTCAAATTCTCCTGTCAGATCTAGAACTGTACCTGAGAGTATTCCCATAGTATTTTCGATGGAGAAGATTCTTCCTTCATCAATGGGAGCTCGTCGATCTTCTGCAGTGGTTCCTCCCGATCCACCATGGCTAGAGCTTCCCTCCCGGCTTGTTTCTGTAACCGGCTCTAACCCCTGCTCTGATACCAAATTGATGTGATCCCGAGATCCATGGTTGGGATTTGTGGATGATCCGCTGAAATTAGCCATGAATTTCACTTCTATAGTCTGGAATTGGGGAAAAAGAAGCTGGATGGTGATGAACTAGGTTTGTTTTTATTCAATTTTCTGAAGAGAAAAATAATAGCGGGAAAATACAATTTGAAATTGAAAAGCAAATTGCTGCAAGAAAAAAATGAATTTACTTCTCATACTCTTTCCCTCTGATTTCTCTTATTTATAGGTATGATGGGTGCCCCCCCTTCTGCTGAGCTGGCACTATGCTGAGCTGGCCATGATGCTAACAGATGCTGAGGTGGCACTATAATGCTGAGCTGGCAATGATGCTAACAGAATTAACAGAATCTGAATTCCCCTTAACTGCCTAGATGATCACTCCTTGAGAAAAGGTTGCAGTGTGATAGTGTGATCTGGTTCTGGTGATCCAGGCTTCAGGGTTCTTATCACAATTGATGGGACAAAAAGCTTCATTACTGGTAGAGTTATCTTCAATTTACTCTTCACATTTTGTTAGTACTTAAAACCATATATTAGGAAAAGAAACAATCTGTGTTTTTTCTTTGATTGTAGGAAAACCTTTGTTTGGTACACTTATTGCGCTTGTACACAAGGGAATACGGGTATGAGTAGCTACAATTTTGCTGCTACATATTTTTGTTAGAATAATGTTGAAAAAGGTTTTTTTTTTTTTTTTTTGTGTGTGTGTGTGGAGATTGTAGCAGAAGTTTGTAGCCAGCAGGACATTTATTGTGCATACAGGCCATTAGTAATATGATTGGCATGAATTATTATGCAAAAAGGTGTGTGTGTTAATATTACTAATCTAAAAAATTCGTATCAGCGCCAGTTTGGATTGCAGCGCTTGGATTGCAGTGATGTTTTATCAGGAGTCCATTTGGTTCCAAAGATGGGCGTTTCTTCAGACTTACCATTCATTTTGGGGGCTCAAATGGGCGTTTCCGAAATGCTCACCAAATGAGCGTTCCTGAAATGGGCTTTTGATCAAATGGGATGAAATGTAACTGCAGTCGAAACTAGTCCTCAAGCTCTTCGTAGGCAACGTGTCCACCTAAGCCCCTGGCCTAGAGCCTAGTGGCCTTGCTATGAAATGGAATCCTGGAGCCCAGGAGCCAAGGTGCAAGCCTGGCATCTAGATTATTGTATGGATGTTAGGCTCCTTACTTGACATTCTCTAGTGGATACTAAGCAAAACTAGGGTTTCTGGGCGAGCCTAGGTGGATATAAACAGGCCTAAGCAGATTTAGGCAGTTGCAGAGTGATTTAAGCAATGTAATAGCATGATTAGCATTCCACAGAAATACAATACATTTATATGCCATATGGACCAAGTCACCAAATGTAGAAAGACTTTTAGCATTGGCCATACCTACATAGGTTAAATTTGTTTTCTTCATCTACCGACATGTTTACCAGTGAAATTCCATTGTTGAGTTGTTAGCTCATGGCGTGTGCTTAAATATACACAGTTTTGTATAGATCCACCCCCCCCCCCCCACCCTCTATCCTTGTGATTTTCTGTTTTTTTGAAAGCACCAGCAATTTTCTTGTGTTTTACTGTAAATAAATTACTTGATATTAGCCTGTCCAGTTCAGTTAGGTGCTTGCCTAGTGCTTAAATGCTACTCAACCCCTGTGCTGCTCAACTTGTGGCTACCTTTTCTAATCCTTAGAATATGTTTTAGCTGTAACAAAATGAAGCTGACAATAGTAGGCAAAAGGTATTGGATTTGCGAAAACAATTGTTTATCATGTAATGCAATGTTCTATGGTTTGCTAGTAAATTTTCAGTAGTTGAGAAATAAATGCTCCAAGGAGTCCTAAATAGTTAAATATCAAAATGGAGCCATTACAAAGACTGATGGTACAAAAAGGGGGGAAATTATTTATGGCAGCTTGAGCTATGAAGCTACCTTCCTAACCGTAAGCCAGGCCACTCTTTTACCTATTTGAGCCGCTAGGTTATACTCATCAGAACCCAGCCACTAGATGCGCATAGCAACCAAGCTGGTACCTATAGTGGCTGTGGCCATGCACAGCTGTGTGCACCCTGGGGCATAACTCAGCAACTGCAGTGGTTGGCTACTGAAGTCTGCCCTCTGGACGTCTTGCACAGGTGTCTAACTGGGGGTTCCTAGATGATACCTAGGGGTCCTTACTGTAATTATTCTATGGTATAGGCATGGATGGACCTTGTCCAGAAAAGACAAACCTAACGTATCTAGTTTTACATGGTAGTCCATAGTCCTCAAGAGGGGTGATGGAGCATGGCCTCTTTTTCTTACAACTCTTCATCCGTGGCTTTGATGCTATAGTCCTCAATAGATATGAGACTTTTACATGCTATTTCAGGGGCATGGCGTCCTTTTTCTCTGTGCACTATGATGTATCTATTTACTCACAACACGAAGGAAAAATGAGATGCCTCATTAAAATTAAGGGTGAAGCCTCAACAAACTAATGCTTCTTAATTCTTGCCTCATCAATTTTGAAGACATCATTAGAACTAGTGTAGATACTTGGTCTGGAATACTTTCCCCATGCTGTCTTATTTTGACCCAAAGATATTCTACATAAGAGCAAATCAATAGGATAATTTGTTTATGTGATTCCTGCTGTATCAGACTTTGTTCCATCGTCAAACTTCACTGGCTTATAGATATTCTAATACTTTTGTGTTTCCTATCATGCATTTACATTCTGTATTCTATAATATCAAATTAATTGCCAAAGATGATGGCTGGTTTCCTTTTGCATATTGAACTTGTTTACAACTTGGCCTCTTCTCCCTTTCAGATTGTTGGTGTTATTGACCAGCCCGTTCTAAGAGAAAGATGGATTGGGATGAATGGAAGAAGAACTACATTGAATGGACGAGAAATTTCTACACGGCCCTGTGAAAAACTTTCGCAGGCCTACTTGTATGCATAACTATAAATTGTTAGATAGTCTGAATTTTTATTAATGGCTGTTAACCCTTGTAAGGCAGTTAAATTAGTGGGCATCACGATAAGCTATTCATCACAAGCTTGTTACAAGGTCTGATTGCAACTTGATTATAAAAATATGTTTTCAGGTACACTACAAGTCCACATCTCTTCAGTGCGGATGCCGAAGAGGCTTTTAGTCGTGTAAGAAATAAGGTTAGTGCAACAACAGAAGTTAGTTTCTGTATGTGCTAATGCAATATACAAAAATCTTTTGGGAACAAATCATGAAGTCATGTTTTGGCAGATCTACACATTCTCCACATCCTTCCACTACAAAAAAGAGAATTTAATCAAGCAATGAACTGTTTAAATATCTGCTGCATTGCACATGCTTACTTTTTGTATTTTCCTCCTATGCAAGGTGAAAGTACCATTATATGGGTGTGACTGTTATGCCTATGCCCTCCTGGCATCTGGATTTGTTGATCTTGTTATTGAATCTGGTCTTAAGGTAGTTTTTTATGTTCTTTCAGGCCACCCTTTTATTGCATCAGAACACATGTATGGTTTCATTTCATTTAGTAGCTTACTAATTGTTTCATAACATATTGCTCGTGTTATCAAGTGATTTATCTCCTATTGCATAAGTTACTTGGGCAATGCTACAGGTATATTTGTCCAATATGTAGCTTATTTTGCTTAACATCTATACCAAAAACCGAAAAAGCTTAAGCAGCATAGCACTAGTTGTTTCATAACATATTGCTCGTATTATTCATGTGATTTATCTCCTATTGCGTAAGTTAATAGGGCTATGCTGCAGGTATATTTCTCCGGTATGTGACTTATTGCTCTTAACATCTATACCAAAAACCGAAAAAGCTTAGGAAGCATAGCTTTGCCAGACTCGCTATCTTTTGCTTCTAGTCTTGGTACTTTTACGAGAGTTATGCGAGGATGGGTCTTGGTACTGCTTACAAGTGTTATGCATGGATGGGCCTTGCCTCACTAATCAATATCAATCTACCAGTTTATCCATCTGTCTTTACAATTTCATATTATTTGACTTATTTCCTCACTCAAGAGCCAACCTGCACAACCCTTCCTCAACCACCTCTCCCAGCATCACCCTTCTCTTTGAAGATGATTATGATCTGTTATGTGATGGGCAATATTGTTCATTCTGCAGCTATTAAAAATAATTAACATATGATTTCTTTTGGTACTATTAGGAGTAACTGATTAATAATTTTGCAGTATCTATTACTTAATCATGGCTGAATCATGACATTTGCATCAGTTGAGCAACCTGATTATATCCTATGGACAGAGATGTATTAAAACACTATAGTTTCTTTTCCCTCTTGATATATGATATATTATTCTTATGCTACTAACGTTTATTTCTATCAATGTACGAGGTGATGGTCTTTCCTGTTAGCAGCAATTGCCATTCAACCCCGAGTGCGCGATACCTGTCAATTTTTTTATCTCTACTATTTATAAATAGGTTTGAAAACGGTTCAAAATGAGCCGTCTAAGCCGTATGTATATCCTCACATAATTTTAAAAAAAAATTGTAAGTAATTATTTGACTACATAATATTATCTAACTATAGCCAACACATCTAACTCATGTGGTTAAAGAGGGTGGCATTCTTCTCGACTGGGTGGGTTTGTTCCCACGGAACAACGATATCTATAACAAATTCTAATTTAAATTATTTTCAATAATTTTTTTACGTGCATTGTACGCACGTGCACGTTAATAGTAAGTATAAGGTTATGGATATGATTGGTTCTAGCTAACTTACAACAATTATATTTGCTCCCTTTCAAAAGCCGTATGATTTCCTTTCGTTGGTGCCGGTGATAGAAGGGGCTGGCGGATCAATTACCGACTGGAAAGGAAATAAGCTTCACTGGGAGGCTTCTGCTGCTTCACATGCAACAAGTAAGGGCTTCTCAACTATAGCTAAGTTTTTTTAATGTGCTTAAGATGATTTATTGATTTTTCATAAGCTCTAAATCCAATATAAATATATTGGTATATTTACCATAATCATTGTGCAAACAATTTATTCACATGTTCCTCTATGAAACATTTTCAGGTTTTAATGTGGCTGCTGCTGGAGATCCTCAGCTGCACGAGCAGACCTTGGAGGTGCTACAATGGAACTAAGCGAAGACTATTGGTTCAGCTGAGAAATCGGCGTCCTCTCCTAGAATAAATTTTGAGCTAGTTAATTCTTGCAAGCTTCATTTCTGTAAACATTCTTTCTTGTAACATACTATAGTTTCAGAGTTATGGGATTGATGTATCATTATGTTCCTATATTTCTAGTTTCAGTACTGTCAATATACAATTTCAGTTATTGAGGATATGAGATTTTCTAATCAAATCAATTTTGGGGGGTTTGAAGCATAGTTTGCAATATCGGACAGTACCGATACGATTTTGCATGTCTTGATCCGATACCGATTGATATTGATAATGACCGTACCGATAACGAGGATATCTTTTTCAGTCAATTCGGCAAAAAAAATTGAATGAACAAGATCAATCAACAAAGATGTAAAAGCATGTAATTTTTTTTATATATATCGCAAGTTAAACCAATCAACAAGAGTGACTACTATTTCATTTAATTATAAAATTACTAATAAACAATATATGAAATACTTAAAATTATGTCTAAATATATACAATATTTTTTCTAAAATTTTAATAATGTATTAACAATTCTTTGTTTTTTGATACCAAAAAAATTAATACTCCGATCCGAAACTACTGATATCATTCATCCGAATATTTACTGGAAGGGTTCGATATCGATATTGTGAACCTTTGTTTGAATTCGTTATGGATCTTTCACTGTTGAAGTTAGCGAAAAGCAATGTTGTAGACGTGCAATGGATGTATAACATGGTGACTGCTAAATTGGTCATCAATTGTTATCAAGTACTTTAGGTCACGTTTGGTTCACGAAATCATGGTATTGTAAAAGGAAACTTATTTCTTTTTTATGTTTGGATGCATGGAGAAAAAGAAAAAAATTACCAAAGGAAAATAAAAAAATGGAGGAAAATGGTTCCTCCCACCCACAAGGATTCACTTTTCCCAACTAAGGATTCACTTTTTCTCTCAATTTTCTTGGTCTTTCCAAACAACGAGAAAAAATAATTAATAGAAAGATAAATTTCCAAATGAAAAAAAATACCACAGTTGGGCGAATCAAACGAGACTTAGAGTGATCAGACTGTCAAAGTCGGATTCTGTCGAGTAAACCCAAACGGATCCAAATTCTTTCAAAGCTAAATTTCGGTCAAGACATAAATATGATAAAAATAAAATAACTATAACTCAACAACGCGGGGATAGCTCAGTTGGGAGAGCGTCAGACTGAAGATCTGAAGGTCGCGTGTTCGATCCACGCTCACCGCAAAATAAGTTTTTTTATTTTTTAAATAACACATTTGTTTCATTTTAAATTTGCTTCTCAATTGTATTGTATTCATGTAAATTCGTACATCAGAAAATATCAGTATATGTACTCGTATTGTCCTTATTCTTATTTATGTCCGTTTTCGTTGCAACATACTCCCCAACATACAGTATGTTCTTCAAGACGTTCCAATCATTCGGTTTGCCCCATTGTAGGAGAATTTTATGTCACCATAAATAAACTGTTGGCTTACAAGTGATATTGTCATTTTTAGCTGCAACAAATGATGCATTGTGTTCAGAGGCGAATACAGAGAAAAAAAAAAAAATTTAACCTCAAATATAAAAAAAAAAATTTAATTTTGTTAAATAAAATTATTTATATCAAAATTTTATTAAAGAATTAGATATTTTGTTATGTGATTGCATAAACTTGCTTAATATTGTTAAATTAAGATTTGATGCATAATAATCTTAACTATTTTTTTATATCTATTAGTCTCAAGTTTAGAAAAAATTTAGGAGAAAAAAAAATTATGAAAGAAAAAATAAAATCTAATGTAAATATGTATATAGAAATTAAAATTTATAAATTTCGGAGAGAACAAAACATAAAATTGATTAAGAAAATTGAAAAAGAACTTTGATATTTAACTCGGAAGCAAAAATTCAGTGGAGATAACTGCGGCCCCATTTAATAGGTCCGTCCATGACTGTGTTGGCAGAAATGTCACAACATTTGTTACAGCATTTGAACTACTTACAGGACCGGCCATGGAGTAAGTCTGACAAGACTTCGGACTTGGACAATCCCCTCCATAGGATAATCCTCCAGACCATTCGGTTTTATTAGGACAATAGGACTGGTCAGTCAAAATCCAACTTACATCTATATTTTTTCAATAGGAGTAAAGGACAACCAAAATTAGTTCCAGACCTTCCCTCAACGACAGTTAGTATAATGAGCTCCCTGCACGACTACCTCTTTTCTTTTCTTTTCTTCAAATGAACTAACAAATTTCGTAGTCACAGTACAACTAAATTGTCTATAAGGTCATATATGAGCATATGGATATGAATTCCAATAAGTACCGACAGAATACAAGAAACTCATAACTATAGACAAATTCTATAGGTACTCCAACACTTACTTAAAACAATCTATTACAGAACAATTCAAAATTTTGTAACTTTTACTTAAGACAACCCAAAATTTACTCAGGACAGTCCAACCCCTCCAAACCTTCCAAAAACTCTTCATTTTAAATTTATACTCTCTCTCTTTCCAACTCCCCAAACCCTAATCCCAACCCCAACCACCGGAGGAGACGGAGACGCTCGTGCGGGAACGACGACGAGGAGTAGCCACACGCGCTCGCCTCCGCCGTCTCCGACCCGCCTCCGCAGCGCACAGCCCCCCGCACGTGTGCGCCTCCGCCTTGCACCGCCCTGGCGCGCGCGTGCGACTACACTTCACGCCCTCCCCACCCCCCACGCGCGCGACTCCGCCCCGCCCCGCCCCCGCTATTGTTGTTGCTTCTTCTTCTTTTTCATCGCCTTCTTCCTAGGACTGTAACAATTGACAATTCTTATAATAGGAAGGACTGTCAATTTTTTTAGTCCTAATTATGGAATGACTGTCAACATTGTGACAGTAATAGAAAAAAAAATTTGGCTGAAACATAAATATCATTAGCTTTTATATAAAAATTTGGACTGCCCTCAAGCAAAGAAATTGAATGAAAAACTTATAAATAAACTGAAAAAAAATTTAGACTGTTTTAAGTAAGTGTTGGAATGCCTATAGAATTTGCCTAATTATGGAACTGCATTCTGGTCTCGTATGTTCCGTGGGCACGCTGCGAACTGCAGATACAGTTAACCATGATCCACATTTAGAAAGCTGTAGCAACACCAATTTCAATATCCTTATTGGCAATTGAAAGATGCAAACTTTCTTCCACTTGGTCATAGAAACCACTACACACATTCGAAATCTTCGGTTTATAATAAAAAGTACAAGGATCTTCGGTTTGAATTTTACAAGAAAGACATGGCCGATAAAATGAAGCCATAAACATTCGAAATCTGTATACTGCAAAAGCACATCTTGGCTCAATTTGATTCTTGAAGTTGTTCTGCACTGTATTTGATCTCAAGAAGTGGGTGATGTTAAAATCACCTTAAGCCGTTGTTTAAAGGAAATTAGAAACTTCACTCTTAACAGTTTTTCACCAGAACATGCTAAACATATTTTTCGGAGGAATCGGTGAGTGATCATCAATAAAACAAGCTTGTAACATAAACCAAATGGAAAATAAGATGTATCCTTCTAATTCTTCGCGACAATCTTCTCCATTTAACCGTACTGAAACTCCATCAAGGTCAAGTCTTCCCAATTTCAGTATCAAATCACTACATCATATATATCCACATCCCAAATCAGTTATATATCCTGCCTCCTAGGTCTCAACTTCCGACCTTTGTTGGCAGTGCGAGAGTCATTTAACATGATCTTTTTAGGAGTCTCGGTACCAATAGATATGCACAAAAGAGCTCACTGTTGGACTAGACTTCAACCAAAACACAATAAAATATGGTATGTGTATCTGTAGCCGTCCGAGAGCTTCAGCTGGCAAATGGGACCTGAATGACCAATAGAAGAACGCAACAGGGTTCAGACAAGTAGAATTTATAGTCCGACTTCGCACAAGTAGACTGCCAGGTCCAGCCTCCAGTAGCCCTTTCCTGCACGCGAGGGAGATCCTAAAAGAGCTCAGTTATCGTGACACTGATCTAAACTTAACATTTTATGTGATGAGTCTCTGCAAGCCTATTGGCTCACAGTTATTTCAAAGAAACCATGATCGAGCCATTAGATGTTGCAGGTTACTTATTGTCGCTCAAAATTTTAACCAACTACAAGGATCATGGAAGACTAAAGTATGTTTAAGTACGTCTATAGCTCGTCTTAGTGAGCCCTTGCATATAGTTATTGAGTTTCTGAGTAGTGTTACATTTGATCTTTGAATTCAAAGATTTGTCTTTGAACTCTCAAATTGATCCTTAACCAACAAGGATTACGATTTGAAAGCCGGAAAGAAGCATGTAGCTTCCAGGAGAAATTTCAAGGAGTAGATCTTGTTTTTATGAACAACCTGTCCCTTTTTCAGGAAGAACTTTAGCCTCAACTCAAAATGAGCAAGAAGCGGTCTTTAAAGTTTATGGGGGTAATTAGTGAATCAACAGTCTGAATTTTAGAAATTAGAAGTCCTTATTGAATTAGAAGCCTAATCTAGTCTTCATTTTTTGGCTCTTAATGCAGTCCAAGTTAGAATACAAGTAATCTGACTCAGAAGCATATGGCAGGGATATATACAAATGCCAATTTGTAAGAGTTAAGGATATTACACAAGTATACAAGGAAGATTTTGAGAGCTGTATGTATATTACATAAGCCAGGAAAACTCAATTCTTTTTGCAATTAGAAAGCTTACCGGTCCCCTACTCCATGTGCAGAGAATTAGAAAGCTTACCGGTCCCCTACTCCATGTGCAGATTCTTTGTGCAGTTTTCTCTTTCGCAAGAATGGGTGTCAGGCGAGCGCATTCTGGTTCTATAAGATCATCAGAATGGTAAATTGGCAAGGAACTTTTCAGATGACACCAAAGTAAATTGGCAAGCAACTCCTTCCTTAAAGGATACCAGCACATTCAATGTCTATTATTCAATGCCCAAAGATAATCAGTAATTTTCAACCTGAAAGTGTAACAGATTCATAATCCTAGGTAGATTAAAATATTTAATTATCTTAGCTTACTCTTAAGTTCAAAAGTTTTATTGAATACAATCACCTCTGATTGATTACAAGTCAATATATAGAGTGAAGTTCGGAGATGGAGAGGAGAGAAGGAAAAAAGTAGAAAAAGAGAGAATATGAGAAAGGAGATTGCAAGGGCCTCAAACCCTAGGTTGCATCTGATGTCTATTTATATTAATATGCAATACACCAACAATTACTATTATACTCTTATATGATAAATAACAAAATAAAATAACTCAAACACCCTCTCTCAAGCAGGAGCATATAGATCAGACATGTCCAGCTTGCTACATAAGTCAGAAAATGGACCACGAGCAAATGGTTTGGTGAGGATATCACCTAATTGATCCTCTGACCGAACATAAGGAGTGAATCTGTTTCTTCAGCAACAAATCACGAACAAAATGATAATCCACCTCGATATGCTTCGTACGCTCATGAAACACCGGATTACTTGCGATAAACATTGCCGACTGATTATCACAATACATCTCCATCGGAGTAGGAATCATAATCCCCATTTCATGAAGAAGAGACTGCACCCACATCATCTCAGAAGCTGTATAAGCCATCGCACAGTACTCGGCCTCTGCACTAGAACACGAACCACAACATTCTGCTTCTTACTATGCCACATGACAAGATTGCCACCCACAAATGTACAATAGCCAGAAGTAGACCTCCTATCACTGCGACTGCATGTCCAATCAGCATCACTGAACCCCGTCACCGTAAGCAACTGGGAAGGTTTGTACAACAAACCATTTCCAGGTGCACCCTTCAAGTATCGAAGAATTCGAGAGTAGCCTCCCAATGTGGTTACCGAGGGGCATGCATAAACTGACTAACTACTCCAACTGCATATGTGATGTCTGGTCGAGTAACAGTAAGATATATAAGTTTGCCAACCAAACGTCTATAATATCCAACATCCTCAAATAACTCTCCCCTGCCAGCATCAAGCTTGTCATGATAATCTATAGGAGTCTCAACTGGCCGACACCCCAACATCCCAGTCTCAGAGAGCAAGTCTAGAACAAACTTACGTTGTGACAGATACACACCCTTCTTAGATCGAGCAACCTCGATTCCAAGAAAATATCAAAGAAGACCCAAATCCTTAGTATGAAACTGACGACTAAGGTAGGCCTTCAAGTCCACAATCCCAGCATGATCACTCCCAGATATAATGATATCATCAACATAAACAATCAACACGATAATACCTGCTGAGAAAGAATGGCAAAATACTGAATGATCTGATGTGATGTACCGAAAGTCATACTGAATGAGAACTGAACTGAACTTGTCAAACCAAGCACGAGGTGACTGTTTCAGTCCATATAATGCTTTCTTCAATCGACATACGAGTTTTTTATTTCCTGCTACAACATATTCCGGTAGCTAATCCATATAAACCTCCTCCTGTAAGTCACCATGCAAGAAAGCATTTATTATGTCCAGCTGATATATAGGCCATTGGCGATTAACCGCCACGGAAATAAGAATCCGAACTGAATTCAGCCGAGTTACTGGAGAGAAAGTTTTCATATAATCCACACCATATGTCTAAGTATACCCTTTGGCAACCAACCGTGCCTTGAGACGCTCAACAGAACCATCGGGATGATATTTAACAGTGTATACCCATCTACAACCCACTGTCTTCTTTCCAATAGGAAGTGATATAAGCTCCCAAGTAAAATTTTGATGTAAAACATACCTCTCCTCATTCATTGCACTTTTCCAACCAGAAGATGACATAGTCTGCTTGTAAGTTTTGGGAATGGAAATAGAAGACAATGAAACAACAAATGCATGAAAAGATGATGAAGCACGGTGTAATGAAACATAGTTAGAAATGAGATGCTTATTCTTTGTGGTACAAAGGCACTTTATTTTTCTGAGAGCAATAGAAAGATCATCTGGATCTGTGGTGATGGGAGCAGAAACCTCATGCACGAAAGCTGATTGGTTGATGGCTGAATTCTGCAGAACCACTGGCCTGTCCTTGGATCTCTGATAAACTTGTAAAGGGAGAATGGAGACAGAAATTGATTCAAGAATGACCGGAAGTGGTATGGAAGACATCAAATCTGTTGTAAAAGGAATACAACGGTCTCCTGAAGGAAAGAAAGGGATAGACTCAAAGAATGTAACATCTGTACTGACATAATTTTTGCGTGACTGTAGACTGTAACAACGATAACATTTTTGAGTACGGGAATAAACAAGAAAGACACTTCAGAGATCTAGGAGCCAACTTATCTCGATTAGGTTCCAAGTTATGAATAAAAGCGACACACCCAAACACTCGAGGAGGTAAGAAAAAAGGTGTGACATCTGTATGTAATATGGTAAATGGAACTTTGTTATTTAATACAGATGATGGCATGCGATTAATTAGATAACATGCAGTAAGAACGCCATCTGCCCAATACTGTTTAGGGACATGTATATTAACATGAGAGTTCGAGCCACATCTAAAATGTGTCGATGTTTGCGTTCGGCTATACCATTTTGTTGAGAGGTGTGGACACAACTGGTTTGATGAATCATACCACGATCAACACAGAAACTGTTCACAGAAGATTGAGTATACTCCAAAGCATTATCAGAACGCAGAATTTTGATACGTTTATCAAACTGAACATAGACTTCACTATAAAAGACAGATAACACATTTGGAAACTCAAATCTTTCTTTTATTAAATAACACCAATTCATTCTGGAATAATCATCAATAAAAATAACAAAATACTGAAATCCTTGCGGACTTTTGACTCTAGACGGACCCCAAATATCAGAATGAACAAGATCAAAATACTCTAATTGACGACTCTCGCTACGACGAGGAAAGGAACTACGGTGATGCTTGCCTAACTGACAAACTCACATTCAAGACTAGAAACATGACTCAAACTAGGAACAACTTGACGTAACTTAGCCAAAGATGGATGTCCCAAACGATAATGCCACTGCAACGGAGAAGTAGAAACAGAAATAAAGGTCTTTCCAGATAGATCCAAGTAGTACAATCCATCTTTTTCATGTCCCGAACCAATCATCTTCTTCGTCCTGAGGTCCTGAAAAACACACGAATTAGGAGAAAATATCACAGAACATTGAAAAGATTTGGTTAACTGGATCACAGATAACAAATTAAATGAAAAATTAGGCACATATAATGAATCAAATAATGATCGTGATTGAGTAGAGTGAATGACACATTTTCCAAGCACAGGACGAGTAGACCCATCAGCAAAGATAATATTATGTTTCATGGGACTACGATTATGAAAGAGAGATGTTATCCCAGACATGTGAGAGCTTGCTCCTGATTCGATGACCCAAGAGGTGGATGGTGACTGGGTTGCCACAAAAGCAAGATTACCTATATGTGACATGGTTGCAGTAGGTTGGGAGGTAGTACTAGCAAGCGCGTTCAACTTCTGGAGGATCTGTTCAAATGGAAATGAGGTATCGGACGTTGAAGTCTGATTGAAATCCGAAGTATCATCTCTGGGAGCAGAAGTGATGACCTGGGACTGCATATTTTTATCATGCACTTGATGTGCATATTCTGATTTTCCCCACTTGTCCCAACAATAGTCTTCCACGTGACCGAACATTCCATAATAGTTACACTTCCGTGGTTGATTACGGCCACCACCACCACGACGACCATTGTCTCTACCACCACGGCCTCCTCCTCGACCAAAACTACGACCACCATCTCTACCGCCATGTCCACTACCACGTCCACCACCACGACCAACAGCACTAGAAACTAGGACAGAAGAGTCAGTACTCGGCACCACAGAACTCTGTCCTAGAAAGGAACAATTGAGACGGGAGAAAGTATCTGCCACCGTAGGTAACTGCTCTCCAGCAAGGATTTGAGCTTTATAAGGTTCGAGCACAGGATCCAATACGGCTATTATAAGTGAAACATGAAACTCTTCCTTCTATTTCTGAGCTTTCTTCAAATCAGTAGTAACAAGATGATATTGAAGCAATTCTTTGAAGCCAGATATTTATTCACAGACTTTCCATTGTTTTGTATTAAACAATAACTCGTACAACTCATAGATATGGACAACGTTTCGCTTCTACGAATATGATTCTTCCAGAGATGTCCAAATCTGTTTGCTTGATTTACACCACTGGACATTAGCAGCGATATGCGGCTCCATACTATGCCACAACCACGACATAACGTATGCATCTGTGTTACGACCCGCATCCGGGTGTTCGGGTATGAGTGTGTGGGCACGTCCAGCCTACGCCGGAGTGTCGGCGGTAGAACGTTGTCTGGAACTAGTACTGTATAACCAACATCTCATAATATAAAGGAAATAGATATTATACTCAATCACAAAACTAAGATAGGTGAAAACATGCTATATATATATATATATATATATATATATATATATATATATATATATATATATAAAGGTTACAGTACAAAATATTGTATTCATAAATCATACAACTATAGTAAGTCTGCAAACTTTAACTATTGGCATAACTAGGTCTCCCGCTTGCGGCCTTCCTCGATCCTCTAGGAGGTAAAATCAGGCTCGAAGCTATTTCCCAAAAATCCATAATAGATGGGACATACGTCATTCTAAGTGCTACCTGAAATATTATCAAGTCAGGATTGAACGAGTACAATTCTAATAGTAGTTTCAATACATGATAAGGACTATAAAACATTAATAGTACGTATGATGGATAAAAATAAACTGACATCAAAGCATGGTAAAGATTGAACAGGAAAAATGAATAAACAGAAAATATATCTTGTATCAACAAGGAAATCTATAGTCACTAAGTGTTTTGAAATACTAGTTTGATTATGTGATCGGCTTAGGATTGCACAATGAGAGCCGGTTAATCATACGTGAAGTGTATGGTTAGCGTTTGCACAGGAATTATATTTACACAGGATTAAGGGTATGATCACAGATAAACTAGCATTTTTTTGTCCCGACTAGCATACATGAATCACACGAATATCAAGTATTATACAAGATCAAGGTCTAAAAACACAAAATATGCTAGACGGTGTTTCTTCGTGTCAGGAATCAAGTACAACAATACTACATGTGTAATAGAAATTATCAGTAAGTAAACCATCAGAGACTGTACTCGCCTGGGGTCCAAATCGGGTGAAACAAGTCAGAGTGTGTGACGGGGTCCAGATAACCTATATCATGAATAATTCACATTAATTGGTGAAATATAATTAAGTAGATTTAACCCACTAGATTTCTAGGTCAATTTTATGCTATTTCTGGTTTATAGATGGAACAAATATCAATATAAAACTTAAATATAAAAATAATGTATATATATAAGATATATTTATAGATACTTATGTACAGATACATACATACATACATACATATATAGTATATATATATATAGATACACATATATGTAGATACATATATATAGATACATATATAAATACATAGATACACAGATATATAGATACGTATATAGATACAATATAGTATACATATATAGTTGCATCGCGTAGCCTGCATGACCCCCTCGGTGCCCGTGCAACCCGCTCGGTGCATCGCGAACCGCAATCCAAAAACAGGAAAACCAACGTCCTGTTTCACCCCGGAACTGAGTACACCCCGGAACTGAGTACGCCCCGGAAATTTCGCAGAAGCTGATTCGGATGTGCGTGCACACCGGAATCAATGCGTATCCGCGGACACCGTCCCGTATCCGTCCTTTCTGGATCTCGCTGTAACTTAGTGTACACACGTCGGATCGAGACGAAACTTACGCCATCGAACTCGTAGCAATACGCTGGTCCTGTGAGCCAAGTTTGGTTCGATTCTGAGAACGTTGACAAGATCGCGTGTCCTGGGCCCCATAGGCTCCACTTGAAGGGCGATTTTGTGATCGGCTCATCGAAATCCAATTCTGGAAGTTCTGTTGGGTTCGTATCATCGTTCCTGACCTGTTGACACTAAGTTGGACAGATTTGGAGACCTTTGACCCTGACGTGTTTTTCGGTGCAAAGCGGCCCACATGTGGACCCCGCTTTGACCCGAAATGTCATTTTTGCCCTTGTCTCCAAATCGGACTCAAGGACAGGTGTTTCTAGCTGATTAATATTTTCTGGATCTCATGGTGATGTCTATTTCAGCAACCGGAGCAGTCCCTGCAAATCCTGCTGCTGACAGAGCTACAATTGGAGCCGGAAATTCAGGCAAGTGTACCTTGCCAATCTCTGCAGTTTTTGCTATTTATTTCCTTGACATATATACTTGTTGTACATGCTTCAACCTAGGACCGTGTGACTTACTTAGCGTCCGATTAATAGTCGGGTGCCAACTTCGTACGCGGAGTTGTGTAAAGTCACATAGACATGGATATCGTGACCCTTTGCATTCTCGTACTTGCATTATCAAGTACGTTTTACCCAGGACACCTAACACTATTCATGATACAGAATCGTCCTGAGATATTCATGGTGATTCTGTATAGGATACAGTTTTCATGGCTTATTCCTTTGCTTAGATATTATATGACTGGATGCATTAGTTATGATCCTGTATGGCATGGACATGAGACGTCGTGGACATGAGATGCATGATTACATTGGGTGGGGAGAGTCACACAAACTACAGGTTGATTATATATTATGCCGGCGTCGTAGTCTCCCTTTGAGCTAGACAACCACATGATATCACTGCTACCGGCTCCCCGACACAGAGCTTGTAGTAGTTTCAGCTTGAGTTTTAGTGCTGCTCTCATATTGCATATCACTTAGCTGGTTATATATTTACCCTATTGTTTCATTTATTTGCTGCATTATCTTTGGCTTGTATTTTCTGTACCTTGCTATGTCCCCTGAGGACCTGGATCCGGATTATGTCCCCAGGATTAGCGGAGGAGATCCACTCTGAGGTTTACAGGACAGGAGCAGAAGCAGGAACAGTAGCAGGCACTGGAGCAGTACCAGATCCAGCAGTCGAGTGACTTCTACGGTATCTTCTGAGTATATACTTTGTCCATACTCAGTATTGTTGTTGATATCTTTATTTCTGGATCTTGAACTGTTGTATCAGACTTATATTGGGTTTGTTCCCCGATTTATGTAGTTGTGACTTGATGTTGATGTATATATTTCCTTTTGTTGATTTTGATATATTCTTTCTGTGGATGAGATTAGTATACCCTAACTGTTGTATTACAGCTTAAGTACGCCCCGATGGATCCATTAAATTGGGTTTGTCCATCGGTGCGTGCTGCTGGCCATTGCCGCGCATCCAGTCCCTCAATATTTTGGGACTGGGGCGTGACAAGGTTTTTGTGGTGGCCCATGCAGGTCAACGACTAAATTGTTCGGTTTCAACTTAGGGACCGAACAGGCTACAATAAGAATAGGATAAGTTTTAGGATCTCATCCACTTGCTTGAAACGTTCTTGATATCCGTATCGGATTCGAATCAATTTCTTGAATTGCATCCCGCCTTGATTCCTGTACGCCTCTTATTGTTTATTTTGGTTGCAGAGTTATGGATTCACGAGCAAACGACGAGACTCCTGCAACTTCACCACGAGATGCTGTGGTAACCAACGAAGATGAAGTAACACCAGTAGAAGAAGGTCAATTCGCTCAACAACACAGTCAAGCGAATCAGCATGCCACGAGAATCCAGCAAAATGACATTCCAACATCGACGCAATTTACTCCACCAATGCCCGTAATTCCACAAGGGCAGGCCATGGACGGGCAGCAGATGTTTCAAATGATCTATGCAATAATGCAAGCTCAACAAGAGACTTTGAGTCGCAGCCTAGTAACCGCACTAGAGCAGGCAGATCTACCAGCACGACGGCCAACGACGGGCTCTATTTCTGATTTTCGTCAGCTGAAGCCTCGTACCTTCTCAGGCAAAGAAGAGCCCACAGAGGTTCATGAATGGCTCACCAATACTCAACATCAATTAGAATCAGCTGAGATTCCACGAGAACGTTGGATGACTGCCGTCAGAATGCAGTTGACGGACAATGCACATCACTGGTGGCTATCTGAGGAGACACGGCTCGGACCAGACCGAGTCACTTGGGAAGAGTTTTCTAGACTCTTTCAGGAGATGTACATTCCGGCCATCAGTTCATTCGTCTAAGTTGCTTCTCCCCAACCTTGATTCTGACAGAAGAAGAAAAGGCTGAGAAGTTCTTCGACGGACTAAACATTGAGCTACAGAAACTAATTGGATCCGTTGCTCCCACATCTTACTCGGACGTCCTTGCTGCAGCCCGACGCATGGAGCGCATCACTAGAAGAGACCAGTCTGAAGCGATCGTCCACATCAGCACCATCCGGAGCACCACAAGAAGAAGTAGCAAAAAGACCTCACATGCACCAGCCACCAGAAGCATCTCCACAGGCAATACCTGTCTGTCCATATTGTCACAGGCGAGGCCATATTGAGAACCAGTGCAGACAAAAAATGAGATTATGTTTAGCTTGCGGATCCAGTCAGCATTTATTAAGGGAATGTCCTGAGCGTCGAGAAAGAGCACCAATGATAAACCAACAAGCGTTACCCGCACCGAGGCCAACATATCCAACATTGGGAGCACCACAAATGGAAGTTCAAGAAGTCCTACCACCAGCTCCAGGAGGGTATCAGCCGAGGCCACCTTTGATACCCCAGGCACTACTCTTCCAGCAGGCCCAGCAGCAGCAGAGGAATAAACTGCAAGGACGCGGACAAGCCCTGACGATGACCTTGGAAAGCGCGCAGAATCGTGGAGTAGCTAATGCGCGTAAGTTTTTGTAGTTTTCGTTTCTAGTATCGCCTTAGTTCGTGCCTGCTGGTTCGTGACCCTAGACTTAACCTGACAGTTTTAAATTGTAAATAATTGATAACCTAGTGTTAATCTAAGTAATTTTTGAACTTGCCAATAACCTAGAATGTTTTATAACTGTTAACCTGATAAGTTTTTGAAAGATAAACTGGTTTTCTAAAACTGAAATTTTCTAGATTTCCTTCATTCGAGAAATTTCATAACTTTTAATGCTTAGGAAAATAATTTTTCCTAGGTGTTACTCTCAACCTTGATTCTCTTTGATTTTGATGTGCTTCGAACAATGTTTGCGACCGTGTCATCTCTGTTGACCGGTTATTCTTTGATTGCGAGGACGCAATCCTCTTAAGGAGGGTAGATTGTAAACCCCCTGATTTTCAAGAATTTTTAAATTTGGATTTTTCACAATTTTCTGGAAATTTTTGAGATTTTTCTGTAATTAAATTCAGGTGTTTTAATTATTAAATGATTTTTAAATGATAATAAATAATATTAAAATATTATAAAAATAATATTTTATGGTGTAAAATGAAAAACTAGACATAGGGTAATTTTCTGGGAATTTATTGGACCCCGAAAATATTTTTAAAAGCCAAAAACCTAATTTAAATAATTAATTAAATAAACCGGGCTGAACCGGGTTCAAACCGGGCTGAACCGGCCTGAACCCGGTCCAGTTGAACCCGACCGGACCGACCGCCCTAGCGGGTCGGGTCGGGTCCGCCCGACTGAACCCGCACCCGCAAACCCATTAACACGCTAGCCTCTTTCCCTTCCCTGCGTAACCGATCCCGACCGATGCCCTCCCGCCGCCGCCGTGTCACGCCCCAGTCCCAAAATGCCGAGGGACTGGACACGTGGCAATGGCCAGCAGCACGCACCGATGGACAACCCAATTTAATTGATCCATCAGGGCATGCTTAAGCTGTAGTCTAACAGTAAATAGGACAATTGTTACAAGTCACAGACTAATCTAATCTCATCCACAACAGATAATCACAGATTAAATACCAGAAATAATGCAATAGAATAAATAAACAAATCTCAAATAAGTATCTCGGGAAACAATCCGAGAATATGTCTGGTACAAATAGACAGGAAATAAGTCAACTGGAAATAGAAATACTGAGTATATGAAGCCGGTACTCAGGAGAAGTCTTCTGCCACGATCTCGTCCTCAGGATCCTGTTCTGTTCCGGGAAGTGCTCCGGTTCCGTACACCTCGGGGTAGTTCTCTTCAGCTATACCTGGGGACATCATCCAAATCCAGGTCCTCAGGGGACATAGCAAGTTACAAGATAACTCATGCCAAACTAAATATCAGTGCAGCAATAAATGAAACAGCAGGGTAAACTATGTAACCAACTATGTGATATGCAAGTTGAGAGCATCACTAGAACTCAGGCTGAAGCCACTACAAGCTCTGTGTCGGGGAGCCGGGTAGCAGCAATAACTATGAATTATACTATGAAATATACTATGTTTTATATATATATGAGATCAGCCTGTAGCCTGTGTGTCTCTCCCCACCCAATGAAATCACACGTCTCATGTCCACGATGCCTCATGTCCATGTCACGCACGATTGTAACTAATGCAGCAAGTCTGATAGCTATGAATCAAATGTCTATGAATGTAATGTCTAAGTCATAAAACATGTCTCCTACACAGAATCACCATGAATATCTCAGAAAGATTCTGTCTCATGAATAGTGTCAAGTGTCCTGGGCTATGTTGTACTTGATAAGACAAGTACGAGAAGTACAGGGTCTCGGTATCTGTCACGCCCCAGTCCCAAAATACGTAGGACTAGGACACGTACATGCCAGCCGCATGGATATGGCAACTCCAATATATGGAAACCAAAATCCACACGTACGCTGTGATATGAATATCAATCCACAAGTGGTATAAACATATGTCACAAGTCATAGGGTACAATCTAAATCTCATCCACGAAATCAAATATAAATAAATAACAAGTATCTATGAAACTAGATCTCAATAAGAAGCATCTAAGGATGATAGTTGGATGGAAACAAATCCACTACCAACTCGAATGGAAAAGTATAATACAACAAATACAATATAGGAATACCAGCTAACGACCATGGGCTCGAAGAGAAGACATCCTCGCAACACAAGTAATCATCCAAATCTGCACTCCTGCAATTACTCAAGAACAGATACACCTGGCAGAGGACCAGGTCCTCAGAGGGACGTAACAAGATACAGAAAATACGAGCCAATTTGAATACAGTAAACATGCATATTATTTGAAAATAGATAAGTACGCTGTACAGGACAATCTATATGAATGCAAATGAGGACAACTTTTTGACGTATGGGCAAGGGTAGGCTACTCGATCTAATCCTCACAACCTCACGCTCGTCAGTAGACATCATCAGCCGACATACCTCTGGGGTAGCGACCCTCGGACTCCATCAATCGACATACCTCTCGGGTAGCGACCATCGGACACGACCACCATAGTGCGTGCTAGTGACTACGGTGTTACCAGAGTGGTTAAAAGCCCATACGCCTAATGATTGTCCTCTATGATACTAAGTGCCATGTGTGTCAACATATCTAATACATAGTAATGACTGAAAGAAAACTACACATGCAAGAATAAACAAAAATGCAATAAATATAAAGAAATATAAATAGCATGCAAAAGTACTGTAATAATTTGGCAAGGTATCTTGCCTGGGGTCCTGCTGCTGGTATGAATCAGAGTCCAAGTCACAGTCCAAATAGCCTATGTATTATAAATTTATCACGTCAAAAGATAATTTATTTTAATTTATTTAATTCTAGAATAATTACTCTAAAATCCTATTTTAATCTTATTATTCTTATTTTTATGTTAATTCCTAAATTTTGTCCAAAGAAACTGAATTTTATCAACTCGAGACTCATGGCACGCAAATCGAGGCGATCTGTTGACCGAAAAGTCAACCGACACAAACTCAACTTTCATGCATGATTTCCTGTAGATTTCAGCGTCAAAAACATACTGGAATTTACGGTTCGTCCGAATTCAAATTCGTTTGGGAATTATGGCACATACAAATTTTGTATGTGCACCGATGGTTAAATTCTAACCTAGAAGTTCTACAGAATTAACAATATGTAAATACTTCGAATTAAATTCTGGGAAAAATATATGTCTATGATCTCGACATTAGCTTTCCAAAACTTTAAACGGTTCGTGATTCTGATTCCTGGTTCTCCCGGAATCGCGAAAACATCGAAACACGTCTATTTTCGGACATGCTCTGCTCTACGAATTTTCCAGAATTTAATATTAATAATTTCGAAAAACAATTTATATAATCAGAAAGCTAACCTCAATATCTTTCTAACGCAAGAAACTATGCCTCGTTTGTAGTCCGGAGCTATGCGCAATGGCTTCTGGAAGATGAAGAAACCCTAGATGGCAATTCTCCAAAAATCGGCTCAAAGAAAACCCTAAAAATTAATAACTAAACTAATATATATAAAGGAGAGAGAGTGCAGCCGCGGCTCGGAGAGCGCCACGTGGCAGCCATCCGTGCAGCCCCGCCCAGATCGAACGGTCGCAGTTCGATGCGGCTCGGCTCAGCTGAGTCCGAGTCGAACTCTGACTCGGCTCGGCTCGAGGTCGGCTCGGCTCGGCTCGCACCCACTCAGCGGTCACTGACAGGCGGGCCCAGCACTGTTCACTGCTGGAGGCTGACAGGTGGGCCCCCTGTTTGCTGACTGGGCAGAATTAATTACTTTTTGGGTTTTCTTTTTCAGAAATTAGTTTTTAATTCAGTTTTTCATAATTAACTCAAAATAAATGCTAAAAATAATCAGAAAATTCCCAAAAAATTCTAGAAAATATATTTTATTATTTAGAACCTAAAATAAAAGTTTAGGATATTTTTAATTAAGTTTGAACATAAAATAAATTCTTCAAAGTCCTAGAAAATTAGTGTTACTAGTTTTTAATTAACTAAAAATTATGAAAAAATCCCAATAATCTAAAATAGCCTAAAAATAATTCTAAATAAATATTTATATAAGTAAATATACTAAAAAAATTATTTTCTAATTAACTAAGAGAATGCTCTAAATAACTTCAACATCTATAATAAATATATGTATATAAAATATACACAAAATACCTATTTTGGGTGAGGGAGTTTACAGTATCCATGTCTATGTGACGTTACAACTCCGCGTACGGAGTTGGCACCCGACTATTAATCGGACGCTAAGTAAAGTCACTCGGTCCTGGGTTGAACAGTTTTAAACAAGTTTATGTATGAAATCTACAAGAACTCATGTAAAGAATTATAACAGGAATCACTGCGAGTTGGCAAGCTCTACTTGCCCACTGATGTATAAATAAGCCAAGAAAATAAGTAGCAAAGCTGCAGGGTTTGGCAAGGTACACTTGCTTGTGGTTCTGGTTCCAATTGCTGCTCTGACTTCAGCTGGAATTGCAGGCGGTACTCCGGTTGCTGAAATAAACATCACCATCAGATTCAGAAAATATCAATCAGCTAGAAACGTCTGTCCTTGAGTCCAATTTGGAGACAAGGGCAAAAATGGCAATTTCGGGTCAAAACAGGGTCCACATGTGGGCCCGCTTTGCACCGAAAAACGTGTAAGGGTCAAAGGTCTCCAAATTCGTCAAACTTAGTGTCAACAGGTCAGGAATTATGATACGAACCCAACGGAACTTCCAGAATTGAATTCCGATGAGCCGATCACAAAATCGCCCGTCGAGTGGAGCCTGTGGGCCCACGACACGCGATTTCGTCAACGTTCTCAGAATCGAACCAAACTTGGGTCACAGGACCAGCATATCGCTACGAGTCCGATGGCGCAAGTTTCGTTTCGATCCGACGTGTGTACACAAAGTTAGGTCGCGTTCCAGAAAGGGCGGATACGGGACGGTGTCCGCGGATACGCGTTGATTCCGGTGTGCACGCACACCCGAATCGACTTCTGCGAAATCCTACACGTCCGTATCGACGGCGCGCACGTATCTGTGAAGACCGCACGCGACCAAGTCGTCCCGTTTGGCGGGGCGTACCCAGTTCCGGGGTGAATCAGGGCGTTGTTTTTCCTGTTTTTGGATCGCGGTTTGCGATCGCCACAGGACGCGATGCCCCGAGCGGGTTGCACGGGCACCGAGAGGGTCACGCAGGGTTCGCGACGCAACTGACGGAATCAAAAACGGGTAAACGAGCAGGGAGATATGCGTACCTGAACAGGGTCCGAAAAACCCGAAATTCACCGTGTCCGACACACGTGTCTAGAGTTAGGGTTTTGGGGGTGCTGCTGCCGGAGGACGGCGAGGGGAGGCCGGAGGCGGTCGAGGGCAGCTGGGGGCGGCGCTGGCGGAGGCGGCGGCGACGCGCGGGAGGCGGCCGGAGGCGGAGCACGGCGGCCGGCCGGAGGGGCTGCTGCTAGGGCTCGGGTAAGTTCGAGTCTGCGTCGTCGACGGGCGGCGGGCAGCTGCGGAAAGGAGGCGAGGGCCGAGCAGCGGGTGGCTGGCTAGGCGGAGGTCGGCGAGGTCTGCAGCGGCCGGAGGGAGGCGGAGAGCTCTGGGACGTCGGCGGAAGAGAGACTCGGGGAGGGTTTAAATAGGGGAGCGGGGTGGCCGGGTGAGGCGGGGGACGCGGCGGCCGGTGCGGGGACGTGGGCCGGGCGTGGCGGCGGGCGGCGCGGCCGGCGGATCCGGCGGGAGACACGGGGGGGATCGACCGGGTTCGTGGGGGGAGAGGGAAAGCGGGTCGGGCGGCGGGTTCGGGTCTGGCCGACCCGACCCGACCCGATAGCCCAACGGGCCGGGCTAGGGTTACTTGGGCTGGGCTGGGCTTGGTTTAGGGCTGGGTTTAATTGGGTTTTAAATAATAGAAAAATTAATAATAATTAAATATGGTTTTTAGGTGTTATAAAATAGGTCCGGGGCCCAATAAATTCCAGAAAATTACCCTAAGTCCAGTTTTTCATTTTACACCCAAAAATATTATTTTAATATTATTTATTATCATTTAAAAATTATTTAATAATTAAAACAATGATTTTAATTACGAAAAAATACCAGAAAATTCCAGAAAATTGTGAAAAATCCAAATTTAAAAATTCTTGAAAAATTAGGGGGTTTACACGCCGGCCGACCAGCGCCGCTCCGGCTTCCTGCAACCGCCGCCCGCCCGCGTCCCCGACCCTCCGCCTCCTTCCCCCGCAACGGCCACCGCCCGTCTCCCTCTCATCCGCCCTATATAAAGCCCCTACTTCCCTTCCTCCCCTCCCCAGCCGGAACCCTAGCACCCCGCTGCCGCTGCCGCCTCCGCCACCAGCGCCACTCGCCACCCGCGGCCAACCCTCTTCTCCTCCTCCCTCAGCCCGAGCCACCGCAGCCACCTCTCCCCGATCTCCTCTTCCGTCCAGCAGCCGCCGCCGGCCGCCTGAGCCATAGCCGCCCGGCCGCCCTGGACCTCCCCGAGCTCTCGCCGACCTCCGCCGACCCGAACCCTAGTCGGACACGGCCAGGACACAGTTCGTGTAGGACACGTGTCGGACACGAAGAATCTCGATTTTTGAGCCCTGTTCAGGTACTCTTTTCTCTCTCCTCGTAGCTCTTTTTCTCGTTCCGTCAGTTGCATCGCGTAGCCTACATGACCCCCTCGGTGCCCATGCAACCCGCTCGGTGCATCGCGTCCTGTGGTGATCGCACACCGCGATCCAAAAACAGGAAAACCAACGCCCTGTTTCACCCCGGAACTGAGTACGCCCCGCCAAACGGGACGACTTGGTCGCGTGCGGTCTTCACCGATACGTGCGCGTCGTTGATACGGACGTGCGGGATTTCGCAAAAGCTGATTCGGATGTGCGTGCACACCGGAATCAATGCGTATCCGCGGACACCGTCCCGTATCCGTCCTTTCTGGATCTCGCTGTAACTTAGCATACACACGTCGGATCGAGACGAAACTTGCGCCATCGGACTCGTAGCAATACGCTGGTCCTGTGAGCCAAGTTTGGTTCGATTCTGAGAACGTTGACAAAATCGCGTGTCGTGGGCCCCAACAGGCTCCACTTGACGGGCGATTTTGTGATCGGCTCATCGGAATCGAATTCTGGAAGTTCCGTTGGGTTCATATCATCGTTCCTGACTTGTTGACACTAAGTTGGACAGATTTGGAGACCTTTGACCCTGACGTGTTTTTCGGTGCAAAGCGGCCCACATGTGGACCCCGCTTTGACCCGAAATATCATTTTTGCCCTTGTCTCCAAATCGGACTCAAGGACAGGCGTTTCTAGCTGATTAATATTTTCTGGATCTCATGGTGATGTCTATTTCAGCAACCGAAGCAGTCCCTGCAAATCCTGCTGCTGACAGAGCTACAATTGGAGCCGGAAATTCAGGCAAGTGTACCTTGCCAATCTCTGCAGTTTTTGCTATTTATTTTCTTGACATATATACTTGTTGTACATGCTTCAACCTAGGACCGTGTGACTTACTTAGCGTCCGATTAATAGTCGGATGCCAACTTCGTACGCGGAGTTGTGTAAAGTCATATAGACATGGATATCGTGACCCTTTGCATTCTCGTACTTGCATTATCAAGTACGTTTTACCCAGGACACCTGATACTATTCATAATACAGAATCGTCCTGAGATATTCATGGTGATTCTGTATAGGATACAGTTTTCATGACTTATTCCTTTGCTTAGATATTATATGACTGGATGCATTAGTTATGATCCTGTATGGCATGGACATGAGACGTCGTGGACATGAGATGCATGATTACATTGGGTGGGGAGAGTCACACAAACTACAGGTTGATTATATATTATGCCGGCGTCGTAGTCTCCCTTTGAGCTAGACAACCACATGATATCACTGCTACCGACTCCCCGACACAGAGCTTGTAGTAGTTTCAGCTTGAGTTTTAGTGCTGCTCTCATATTGCATATCACTTAGCTGGTTATATATTTACCCTATTGTTTCATTTATTTGATGCACTGCATTATCTTTGGCTTGTATTTTCTGTACCTTGCTATGTCCCCTGAGGACCTGGATCCGGATTATGTCCCCAGGATTAGCGGAGGAGATCCACTCTGAGGTTTACAGGACAAGAGCATTAGCAGGAGCAGAAGCAGGAACAGTAGTAGGCACTGGAGCAGTACCAGATCCAGCAGTCGAGTGACTTCTACAGTATCTTCTGAGTATATACTTTGTCCATACTCAGTATTGTTGTTGATATTTTTATTTCTGGATCTTGAACAGTTGTATCAAACTTATATTGGGTTTGTTCCCCGATTTATGTACTTGTGACTTGATGTTGATGTATATATTTCCTTTTGTTGATTTTGATATATTCTTTCTGTGGATGAGATTAGTATACCCTGACTGTTGTATTACAACTTAAGTACGTCCCGATGGATCCATTAAATTGGGTTTGTCCATCGGTGCGTGCTGCTGGCCATTGCCGCGCATCTAGTCCCTCGATATTTTGGGACTGGGGCGTGACACTGAACTTGAGCTGGGTGCCCAAACTCGTCTGCAAACTCCTCCAGAAATGAGAAGTGAAACGACTATCCCGATCCAAGACTATGCTGACAGGAAACCCATGTATCCTGACGATCTTCCTCACATACATCTCTGCCAGCTTCTCCGTAGACAAACCCACCTTGAAAGGCAAAAAGTGGGCCGACTTGGTCAACCTGTCAATGATGACCCAAATTGCGTCTTTCCTTCCTGGAGATCGTGGAAGTCCGGACACAAAATCCATAGTAATGTGCTCCCACTTCCACTCTGGAATGGGTAATGGCTGAAGTAAATCTCTTGGCCTCTGCCTCCCGGCTTTCACTTGCTGGCACACTAAGCATCTGGATACAAACTGTGCCACTTCCCTCTTCATGCCATACCACCACACACACACTCTCGCATATCCCGAAACATTTTGTTGGCACCTGGATGTATGAAATACTGAGAACGATGCGCTTCCTGTAACACCTTCTCACGCAACTCCCCACTAGGCACACACAATCTAGCACCATGCCGCAAAGAACCATCTTCAGCAATGGTGAAATCATCCTCCAATCATGCTCTCACCTGAGCTCTGATGCTCCTCAGAGATACATCCTCATACTGGGCTGCCTTGATCCTGTCCATCAACTCTGAGTGTATCTGCAACCCCCACATCTGCATAGCAAAATCAGGAACTATCACCTCAATGCCCAAGCTCTCCAAGTCCTCCAACAAATACCGATCATGTGTCAACAACATAGCTACCGGATACCTGCTCAAGGCATCAGCAACTACATTGGCTTTTTCCGGATGATACTGCAAAGATATGTCAAAATCCTTCATCAGTTCCAACCACCGACGCTGCCTCATGTTCAACTCCTTCTGAGTGAAAACGTACTTCAAGCTCTTGTGGTCGGTGAAGATCTCCATACGCTCTCCGTACAAATACTGTTTCCACAACTTCAAGGCAAAGATGACTGCTGCCAACTCCAAATCGTGGGTAGGATAGTTCTTCTCATGAGGACGTAATTGCCTGGATACATAGGCAATCACTTTCCCATTCTGCTGAAGAACACAACACAAACCTTTCCCCGATGCATCACTATAAATAGTGAAACCTCCAGATCCATATGGCAACGTCAAAATATGAGCATACGTCAACCTCTTCTTCAATTCCTCAAAAGCAACCTGGCACTCCTCTGTCCAAACAAACTCTGTATCCTTCCTGGTGAGTCTGGTCATCGGCTCGACAATTCGAGAGAAATCTTTCACGAACTTTCTGTAATATCCAGTCAATCCTAAGAAGCTTCTAATTTCTGCAACAGAGCTCGGAGTGGCCCAAGATTCTACGGCATCAATCTTCTTTGGATCAACTGATATTCCATCTCCAGTCACTACATGTCCGAGAAACTCCACTTTGTTTAAGAAAAACTCACATTTAGAGAGTTTTCCATAGAGCTTCTCTTTCCTGAGAGTTTCAAGAACTATCCTTAAATGCTTCTCGTGTTCTTCTAACGTCTTTGAGTATACAAGGATATCATCTATAAACACTACCACGAACTTGTCCAGGTACTAATGGAATACCTTGCTCATCAAGTTCATGAAGACTGTCGGGGCATTAGTTAACCCAAACGACATCACCAAGAACTCGTACTGGCCATATCGAGTCCTGAATGCAGTCTTCGGAATATCTTCCTTTTTTACCTTTACCTGATGATATCCGGATCTCAAGTCAATCTTTGAAAATACCTTCGTGCCACTCAACTGATCGAAGAGAATCTATTCTCGGCAATGGATATTTGTTCTTGATTTTGAGGTTGATCAGGGCCATGTAATCGATGCACATCCGCACCGATCCATCCTTCTTTGGCACAAAAAGTACCGGAGCTCCCCAGGACGACGAACTTGATCTGATGAATCCCTTGTCTTCTAATTCATCGATCGGTTTCTTTAGCTCCGCCAGCTCATTGTTGTTGATCCGGTAGACATACTGCGATATTGGTTCTGCTCCCGGCATTAGATCAATAGAGAATTCAACATCTCTATCTAGCGGCAATCCTGGTAACTCCTCGGGAAACACATCTAAGAATTCAGCAATAATAGAATGCAGTAGCTCTTTCTCCTTCATTATAGCTTTGCAAAGAATTCTACGATCTAGCTTCTGTCTTTCTAGCAAACTCGAACTCCGGCTTTCCTGGAGGTCGAAACAGCACACGACCTCTGCGGCAGTCAATGCTAGCGAAATGCATACCCAACCAATCCATTCCAAGGACAATGTCAAAACTTGGAAGTGACATTACGAGTAAGCTAGCAGACAAAACACGGTCTCCCAATGTAACGTAATACCCCTTGCAAATATCACTGACTAGGATGATGCATCCCCCAGTCGTGATCTTACAGTTTCTACTCAAGGGTTCCACTACTAAATTATGCTCAAGTACAAAAGACACAGATATGATACGGCTGGAATAGAATCGAGAAGAATGGAACATGCTTATAACAAAACCGATTGAGTCGGCAGTCCGCTAGAACGGAACGGGGTGTTACATCCTACCCAACTTAGAAAAAGTCTCGTCCTCGAGACTTACTAAGGACAAGCAGTACGTTTCAATCAATTTTGATTTAACGAAACTAGGCTAAGGCAAACCTATATAAGTCGTTGTACTTGTTTCATTTGGACATTCACTTGCACAAGCATCGAGATCGGCGTATCGCTTAGTCTGGATCGTGCGCACTTTCGAAGTGCACTTCTAGCGTGAACACGTCAACCAGCTTAGTGATAGCGAAGTCTTTGCACTCGAGTTTCACATTTTTCTTTAGTCTTGGATGGTGCACTAGTTCAAGGCGTCCCTCGAATAGATGCATTCAACCAAACTTAAGAGTTAGTGAAATCGGACAAGCTACTAGCGATACTCTCAAGGGTTCGCACAGGTTGGCACAAAGGCCACTCGCAGCATGATATCATACAAGCAATCATATCAATCAAAACGCATTTTGAAAGTATTTAGACTTATTGTTGGAACATCCCATCGAGGCATTGAGAGAGAGCGTGCACATAACCCACGAACGAGCTTTCAAAACTGTAATAATCGAATTAAAGTCCAAAGGCGTAAAAGCCAGGCTCTGATACCATTCTGTCACGCCCCGATCTCCCGCAGGCTATTTCGGCCGTCCCCGCTAGGCGGGAATCACCCTCGCCAGCGCTCCCGCGGGACGATCGCTTTGATCCATCCGGGCGTGATGTCGTACGAGCGTGAGCCACGTCCATGCAAGGCCGTGGTTCGTTGGCTGGCGGTAAGAGTTCTAAGCCACAGAGTCGCACAGATTGTCCGAGTGCAGCAGATTCATGAACGCATAGGCGATCGGTAACAAGTTCACTGAGTCGACAATATAGCGGTAGCATTGAAACACAAGTTGAAGTAAATCAACTCTTTTATTGATATAAACAAGTGTTACAGGCGGCGTATAGCCAAGATTACAAGTCGCTCAAGCCTCTCTCTCTGAAACAGTAAAAGCGTGCCAAGTGGCTACAATTATGGAATGATTGTACAGGCGATGTTCAGGCGACGTTCACAACATTATGTCTTGTATATGTACTTCAGTTCCGGACGCACCGTTGCTTCGGAGTGATCTCCACACCTTAGCACGCACGAAGGAGGCATCCGCACCGAACGAGGTTCTTCCGCACCCTGAATACAAACTGGTGGATTATCAGTACATTGAATGCACTGGTGGGGAAGCTACTCGCCCGCTCGACAAATCCAAACACGTAATACAGGTTCCGTGCATCAACTATTAAGTTGTCTTTCTAGTTGCCTTAGGATCAGTTTCATGCAATTATTGAATAGCCTACTCGTGTGGCAATGGGCCGTGCGACATGAGAGGAAACACGGCGAAACTTACCATTTGGCCTTCCCTGTCCAAGGCAAACTTGTTAATTCAAGCACGGGCAAGTATAAACATTCAAGGGCATTCATAATGAAAACCAAGTTATAGCATATGCAAACACGAGTGCTGTTATTTCAAGATCGTTCAGGTGTTCAGTTATTCCTTGATGCGATGCAATGACTCGCACACGGATAGCCGCTAAGCGAGGATGACGTATCTATATGAACGTTAGTCGCTGGCATAGCCATAAAGGACCATAGTCATTGGCGGGTAGAGAATGCAACGAAAGCACGTGAGGCGCTGCAAACCATCCTGTCAATCACGTGAGACTATTACGTTATGTTCCATCCGGATCGGATTGATTCCAGTGCCCTGAAGACCGCCCGTGGAACGATGCCTCGTTTCCGAGTTGTCCGCGACATGCAGGTCATGGTCTTTCCAAAATCCACAACTTGAATGATAATCCATGATTCGTGATCTGAACGAGCGTTTGCTCCAAGAGCTGGGATTCATTCGTTACATGATGTGATTCTCGTTCAGATATAAACTTGATGTGATTATCATTCAGTTGTTACGTTATAGGATTCACGTTCAGTATTCATCAAGGTTCAAAGTTTCGGTATCGGAATCGGTATCGGACCATTCCTATGAGTATCGGGATCGGCGGTATCGGTAGTATCGGCGGTTTCGGATCGGAGTATCGAATTTTTTGGTATCGGAAGGCAAATAACTATTAGTAAATTATTAACATTTTAGAGAATATATTTTATACATTTATGCATAATTTAAAGTATTTTCAGTATTGTTTCTTAGTCTTTTTGATATTGAATGAAATAGTAGTCATCCTTGTCGATTGATTTATATGCGATAGATAAGTTTTCCTCTTTTATATGTTTTTACAACCTTACTATGCTTTTACAACATTTCTAATTGGTCTTTTTAATTCAAATTTTTTTGCCGAATTGACTGAAAAAGAGACCTCTAATGTCGGTATCGGTCAGTATCGGGTATCGGTCGGTATCGGATCGGGACATGCCAAACTGTATCGGTATCGGCCGTATCGGATCGGTATCGGCCGATACTTTAAACTATGGTATTCATTACCCTGATGCGTGCCCCTGGTTCGGGGATTGCCTTGGCGACCCAACGGTCCCGGATACTAGCAGGTTCATTTGCACAGAAGAACTATTTGATAGTCTCCTGGCTAACAAGAATGCATGCACAATACAATCACGTTAAACATTCGTAAGCAGGCAAGCACGCGTTCTAAGGAACATAAGCAGACACGTTTGCTCAGACCCGAAGGTAAGCCGAGAGATGAAACCGTTAGGGGACTTAGCATGCGAGGGTCCGAATATAAGCAGTATTTCAATTTCCATGTTCTAGCATAAGCAATACACGTTGGGATTATTCCCTTAGCCAGGTGCGTTGGATTCATTAGCATGCAGGGGGTGAATCACCTAGCGACTAGCATGAATATTCCACATTTTATGTGTGCTGGGTAAGCAAAGACAAGTTCACCGTAGCCACCCACCTTAGCGATGATTCGCCTCGGTAGAGCAATACGTCAAGCGAGCCTCTGAAAGCCTAAGCTGGATTCCTGTAGGGACAAGTCTGGATATCCTTTGCTTCTCGTTTGAGGCAAAGCAGGTCGGGACAGTTGCACTTTTGCCGATTGAGTCGGCAGTCCGCTAGAACGGAACAGGGTGTTACACCACAGTGGTGTGCCGTAAAGCTAAGATGAACCCTAAACACCACCTCCACCCCCACCCCCCCCACCCCCCACCCCCTCCCCCTCCCCTCTCAACAGTATATGTATGTTCTTTGTGGTAGTACCGGGAACTTAGAACAGTTGACATACGACACAACTATCCTGATTGCTATAGGGTAAATTTCTCCCTATTGGTCTTCACCAAATTAGATGTGTGACTTCATCATTATTTCCCTAAATAAACAACATGAAGTGTTCCTATATGTAAAACAATGTTAAAACTGAATACTTAGAAAATAATATGCATGCTAATTTGCCAACAAAATAAGAAAAGTTGACCTAGTGAATCCCCCAATAATATAGAAGAAAATGAATTTTACTACCTCATGCATAAACAGCAATACTACTTGATTTATTATACATCTGCTCTTCTTCCCTACTGTACTACTAGCTCCAGTTCATGACCAAGACCTTAAAAACCTCAATCATAGTGGCCTTTCAGTCCGAATGTACACACACACACCCCCACAAACCCAAGAAAAAGTTACAATAGAATGTCTAGACAACTACTTCTGCAAGATTTATAGGTGAAACATATGAAAGTGTGAGCATTCATTGAATAAAAGGTTCATCCTAAACAAGTATCCCTCTAATTTACATGCATATTACCAAAAATGAGTGTAAGAAACACAATGCTTATTGGAATACAGAGTAGTTATACCTATTATGTAGAAAATGGACCTCTCATATAAAACACTCTCAAAGCCCTCGTACGACTGAACTTGGTCAAGATTGTAACTTTATTCATTAGCGTACCAAGTTTAAATAAGACACAGATCAAACATAGTTTCCTGCTCATCCAGGAAGTCAACGGCTAAAGAATTTTAAAATTACCGTTGATCACATAATGTTTGATCCTCTCTTGCTCATAATAGCTACATTGACTTCAAATTTGCACAATAATGTTGACGTAAAGTTGACATCTGGTCATAAAACCTTCGACAATTCTTTATGGAGTTCTCATGCTCCATCGCGCCAACCCCATTATGATGTAGATGGATTGGATGATGGTGTTGGCGACAGTGGTCATACTTTTAATTACATAATGCTTCGTAACAGATATTGGTCAGCAAAACAATCAGCTAGAGTAGGAACACCAAAATAACAACAAAAATACATGCAATATATATTGCTTATATCCAACATGGCAGAATCTCACCTGCACTCCTCGATCGATCATCTTGTGCTCCAAACTATAAGCAACTAAATCTATTTGTGCTGACTTTTGGTTACTAGTGATCCACGCCTCTTGTGTACCAACAATTGTTAAGAGAAAAGCCGCCAACTCTATCAACAGTAAAGGTCTACCTACATAAAGATGTTCGCAAACATCTTCAGTAAGGTACCATAATATATGTGCAGGTAGTGCCGAATAGCCTATTAGAAAGAATGAAGCATTATCGCCTTATTCTTAATTCAATTTGATTCTGTGAAACTATCATGGCATCCTGGCATCTTATATGAGTTATTTGTATTTACACCCCCCCCCCCCCCCCCCCCCCCCTCCGGAAAGCCGAAAGGGGTCCCAGGTGGGTTCGCCAATATGTAGTAAATATGAGTACTCGATTTAGTGTCTTTTTGCGTATACCACCGTACGCTGATTGGTAGTGTCAATTAAACAACTCGAGTGAAAAAGCCAGACGAGATATATCGGAGTGAGGCGAACGCCATTGAGGACCCGGTAGGGAGTCTTGAGTCAAAAAGCCAATAACCAAGATCCTGGTTGGACAACTATCTCACTATCACTCGTCCAGCGATTGGCTAATAAGTTTAGTTAGTATCGGATGGGGGGTAAGTGCTAATTAAAAAAAATTGGGGTAGTGAAAATATGATTATCAATTGGGGGGGGGGGGGGGGGGGGGGGGGGGGGGGGGGGGGGGGGGGGAGGGGGGGTGTAAATACAAATAACTCTTATATTTTACTACATGCTAATATAATATGTTCATTAGTAATTTGTCAATCTCCCGTCAGGTAACTCTAGTCTGAGCCCTTATTCAACTGTTCTAACTTCTAACACTATTTGTTTGTCCAAAAGAATGCAAATTCCCTCCAATAAAGATGACATGTCGTCTATAATTTAGATGACGTTTTAATATGTTCAACAGTTTGCAATATCTCCAAATCAAACCTTCCTCGTGCACGTATGGATACGTATTTATTCTTGATATAGGGACTATCTGCCCAATTTCCCGAGTTTAATCATAATTACAGCCGCCAACCATAACTTCAGTCTCTTGTCCCAATGAATGGACCATGTCCGGCATGAGTGTCCAGGGAACGTTGTGTCGGATACGTGCCGTAGAGATCGAATTATATAAATGCATCGTGCAGTTGTTCTCGTAGAGATCGAGATGAAACATCACATGATCTTTAAATTGTGTGCTGGAATGTTTTGGAGTGTCCGAGTCGTGTCCGACACGGCCGAGTACCTGAGAGAGAGCTCGAGGGACACAAGGACAACTTGCTTCGACCGCATGAACTCCAGCGAGCTCTTCCGCTCGACTCCGTCCTCCTTTTGCAGCAGCAGGAATTCATCGTCCCGCCGCCACGAGTCGGAGGAGTTGGTGGCACGGCGGATGAGGAAGAACGCGGCGGCGGCGGCGGCGGAGAGGACGAGGAGACGGCGACTCTTCGCCGTTGGCGAAGAAGGAAGAAAGAGCTCAGTCGAGATCTGGCGTCTGGAAACTGCCTCTCTCTAGAACCCGGCTTTGGTTGAAAAAAATGGACCGGGTTCGATTAAAAATTTGAAAGAGAAAAATATGTATAACGCGCCAGGTAGGGGTCGAACCTACGACTTTCTGCTTAGGAAACAGACGCTCTATCCACTGAGCTACAGGCGCTTCATGTCTTTGCTAAGCGATTCACTATTAATATTACCTATGAAATACTGCTAGTTTTGTCCTTGCTTTTAGCTTATTTCCCTGCACTAATGATATGAAATTTAAATTTATTCAAGTTAAAAAAAAATTAATAAATAAATTAAGTAGAGTTTTTTTCATCACACTTAACCTCGACCTTCCCACTAATCCTTACCGGTCTTTACCGGCTGGACCACCCCGACAAAGATGGAACATAAAATTCGAACTCAGGTAGGCTAGACGTGGACTTAACTCATATGAAAAGAGAAAAAGTGAGCTGGAACCCAACCTAGTCTAAGATTCTACCCAATACGCATATGGCAGATTCGAAACCTCATTTGGAACTAAACTTTCATATATTTGCATGACCTAAAAAACATATTGTTTTTTCTTCCATGGCAGGTCACTAGTTTTCTAAATCAATTATTAACTAAGGGTTCGTTTGATTGCAATGGAAAAATATGTCAAAAATAAATTAATTTCACAAAAAAAAAATCTAGAAAATTAATTTTACGGAATTATTTTTCTAGATAAATAATTACATGAAATTTTAAAAAAAATTATGAAAAACTTAATTTGGTATTTGTTTGTCATTATTTTCCACGAAAAAAATTCTTTCTCATGGAAAATAATACTTTTCTATGAGTTTGACATGTTTTATTTTTCACCATTTTGAAAAAAAAAAATGAAAAAATGGTAGTTTTTTGAAAAATGATTCAATAAAAAAAATATAAGCTACCAAATAATACAATTGGTAAAAAAATTGTGCTAAAAAAAATTTTTCATGAAAAAAAAGTTCAATCAAATACAGCATAAATGAAATAAACAGCTTTTTCATCTCCTTTGTTATTTCGCTACTATTCTTAAATTTGGATCTACAAGGATAACAATAATAAATAATAAAGTTTTCAATCAAATACAACATAAGTGCCGCGGTTCTCTCGCCCCATCTCCTTAGTTCCTCACTTCTCTCTAAAAAGAAAAAAAATCTCTCAATTCTCTCCTATCTTTCTTCCGGATCAGAGGAGTTTCAATAGAAAAAGTTTCGGATGTGAAAGTAGAACAAACTGTGGGGAACAGGAATTGCAAACGACCACTTCAAATTATTTTTATTTTCAAGTGTTGCAACCAAATAACGAAACTCATACGAGATCGGTAAAGTTACTAAAATCTTCCAAATCTAGTCCATTTTGGGGCAACCAAATACCCTATAAGTTTAAGAAAAGCCCATGAACCTATATTGCTAAGTTTACGTCCCTATTATCTTACCCTATGTTACACAGACGTGAATATGACATGATATAATAGGGACGTGACGACACAGATACGACACATTATTAAGCTTGTCCTAGTGGTTTTGGAGTGTTTCTGTCAATATATGTCTGATACAACTCAAGACGGCCACGACACTGATTTTCGAGTGTTTGTGCTCCTAGATATTGCCTCTTTGTCTAGACTCTAGACTATAGTCTAGAACTTGGAGGGTGCTCCTTGGTTGCATGAGCTTATAGTAGAGGTGGACAGAAGAAAAGGATTCATGTAGTCACCACCAAAATTATAGGATAAAGATTTTGTGGTTCTGGTATTAACTTATCTAAATTATTCTTAAGCAGTAAATTTGTTAAAAAAAAACTATTCAAACATCATAAAGCTTATTCATCTACATTCCATGACTATGCATAATTCATCATCTGATACTCAAAGGCTATAGCCTGTTTTCAATGCTGACGATATCAGCAATAGAACTGTGCATGGAGTAACTTTCATCTTCTAATTTAATTTTTTATAATCAGAGTTTTAACTCTTAAACATATTTTTGCAAAAGATCAATTTAGGGTTTTAAATTACAGCTGCCTTTCCGCCTCTTTCTCTGAAATGGAATGACCTTTTTGCAGGTCCAGTGACAATTGCTGATCGGGATGCAGAGGAATCTATGCTCTCAATCATATTGGAGAATTTTCCTTCTCATGCAATGTAAGTTGTGGTCTTGTCTGAATTTTATATGTCTGTGAGGGAAGGGATATAAAGAATGGAGAACAATTTTTGCTGAGTGAGATATTGATGCAGTTTTGGGGAGGAGAATGGATGGAGATGTAAGGAAGATTCTGCTGATTATGTTTGGGTTTTGGATCCAATTTGATGTGATCCCGAGATCCATGGTTGGGATTTGTGGATGATCTGCTGAAATTAGCCATGAATTTCACTTCTATAGTCTGGAATTGGGGAAAAAGAAGCTGGATGGTGATGAGCTAGGTTTGTTTTTATTCAATTTTCTGAAGAGGAAAATAATAGCGGGAAAATACAATTTGAAATTGAAAAGCAAATTGCTGCAAGAAAAAATGAATTTACTTCTCATACTCTTTCCCTCTGATTTCTCTTATTTATAGGTATGATGGGTGCCCCCCTTCTGCTGAGCTGGCACTATGCTGAGCTGGCCATGATGCTAACAGATGCTGAGGTGGCACTATGATGCTGAGCTGGCAATGATGCTAACAGAATTAACAGAATCTGAATTCCCCTTAACTGCCTAGATGATCACTCCTTGAGAAAAGGTTGCAGTGTGATAGTATGATCTGGTTTCTGGTGATCCAGGCTTCAGGGTTCTTATCAACACCCTCCCCCTCAACTCGACCTTGTCCCAAGGTCGAAGAATGGATAGGTTTTGGTGAATTGTTCATATGGAATCCACTGAGCATGTTCTATATCTGAGTTCTTCCACTGAACCAGAACTTCTGTAACAGCCTTGTTATCTTTTTTTACCATTCTCCTGTTTAAAATCCTCTCTGGCTCCAGAATTAATCCTTCCACCTGAGTAGGAACCTCTGACTGAACCTCTAGGTTAGGGGACACCTTCTTCTTGAGTTGAGAGACATGAAAAACTGGGTGTATGAGAGCTTCCTCAGGCAAGTCAAGCTTGTAGGCTACTGCCCCCACTCTAGCAATCACCTGATATGGACCAAAGTATTTTGGGATAACTTTTGAGGTCTATGCTGTCCAACTGAGACCTGTCTATAAGGTTGAATTCTGAGGAAGACCCAGTCCCCTATTTCGAAACTCATATCTGTTCTCTTAGTATCAGCCAACTTCTTCATCCTATCTTGAGCTAGCTGGAGGTTATCTTTAAGTATCTGCAATGCATTGTCCCTCGAATTCAAAGCCTCAGCAACATTTTGATCCTGTGGTTGATCTGCAACATAAGTCAGTAAGTCTGGTGGGGGTCTTCCATATACTGCTTCAAAAGGGGAGATTTTGGTTGAAGAGTGCCAATTTGTGTTAAACCACAATTCAGCCTATGGAATGTATTTACTCCACTCCTTGGGTTTGTGCCCACAGAAACACCTCAAGTAAGCCTCTATGCACCTGTTGGTTACCTCAGTTTGGCCATCAGTTTGTGGGTGGTATGTTGTACTATGCTTGAGATGGATCCCCTGTGTTTTGAAGAATTCATGCCAAAACTGGCTAGTAAAGATAGGGTCTCTATCTGATACAATGGATTTGGGTAGTCCATGAAGCTTCACAACCCCTTCAATAAACACTTTAGCTACCATAGCAGCAGTGTATGGATGACTTAATGGAAAGAGATGTGTATATTTAGTAAGTCTATCCACTACAACCATAATAGTAGTTTTATGATAGCTAGCAGGTAATCCTTCTATAAAATCCATTGATACTTCTTCCCAGATGTAAACCCCCTCGACCAGAATATAGGGTTAACTAATTTAATTAGCATGATTAGGGTTAACCTAGATTAATTATGATTTATTATATAGTATTACGTACTTGTGCAATGATTGGTTGTTTTATGATACTACCCTAGCTGTTGCCCTAAAACAAATTCCACATATTTGACCTAGACTTGCCAGACCATCATATTGAACCTAGAACAAACTCCGGACACCAATTTTCGTGCCTGATTTTAGTCGCAAAAAGTCGTTACAAACGTCCGTGCGCAAATTAATTAAATTGCGTAATTACGTTCGCTGCCCGTTCCAATTGAAATTAAGACCCAACCTCAGCCAGTTTTGACCAACCCAGATCACGATATTATTGTACACTGAGCCTACTACACTAATGACCCTTTTCCAACCAAATTTAGACTCCCGGTTTTTAATTAAATTAAATTAGAAACACCGTTGCATTAATTACGAATTAATTAATGTGGTGACCTACCTAAATTAAATTGGACCCAACTCCAACCCAAACCCACATCCACACCCACAAGCCTCATACAAAACACCAAACACCATCATGGTCCAATGAGGAACACCAAACATGGTGTTTGGTCACATTAAATCCCTCATGCAAATTATTTGTGCAAATACCAAATTGTTCAGGGACCTAATTGCAAAATTGCAATGAGGTGCCCCCCTCTCATTGGCCCAAACCCTCATGGAGAAAAGTAATGGTCATGACCAATCATGAGCATTTAATTTCCCCCCATTTTCATGTCCTTGCATCACCTTTTTGGGAACCCATCATGACCCTACATTTTGAATGGCCTATTCCCAGCCCTCCACTCATCTTGATGGACAACCCCACTCCCCAAAAATGTTGGTCCAGCCGGCCCTAATCCCTAGGCAGCCCCCCCTCACTCTCTCTCCTACATATACATGCATATTTACACTTTAATTGAAAAACCAAAACCCTAAAATACCTAAAACCCTAACTCCCCCAACCAGCAGCCCGACCCTAGCCGACCACACCCCGAGCTCGACGCCGGCCACCAGCCACCCCCAGGCGCCGCCACCCTAACCCGACCCCTTCATCGGACCCTCCCCTACCCTCGGCCACCCCAGCCACGCCCACTACGCCGCCGGCAGCCACCCCCCCAACAACCCCACACCAACCCGAGCCTCCCATCCCGCACAGCACACCGACCTCCCCTCTGTTTCGTGCTCCGCCACCACCGCATCGCCGACCGCCATACTTAGCCGACGACTCCCCCAGCCAGTCCTCCACCACCCGCTCGAGTTTCAGCCGACGCCGCCGCCACCTCGAGGAGCAATCGAGCCAGCAGCGAGGAACTGTACCAAACCGCTGCTGCCGTTGCCGACCTCCCCGCGCGACGCCGGAGCGCCGTCCGGCCACCCTCGCCGGCGACGACCCACCACCGGACACCCCTCGACCTGACGAACGTATAGGTACATTATTTTATGTGTATTTATCATCATTTGTATATGTATTTCCATGTGCATGGTATTAGTTTCGTTAAGTATTTTTATACGTATTTTCGTATATAAAAATAATGTTCTGTATTAATTAAAATGTGTATTTATACCTCATGTATAAATACTGTATTATATAAATATTTATTGTATTTAGTATTATATATGATAGTAATATATATATGTATTTGTTATACATATATAAATACCTAATAATGTATGTATGTACGTTACGTCCCAATGTACTAATTAATACCTCTATGTATATTTTCGTATAAATAGGTATTTTCTGTAATTATACCTATTATATACTGTTTTATATATTAATAATAATTTCTGTGAAAATAATAATAATATATATATAATATAATATTATTTTTTATATTTTATTTCGTATTAGGAATTTATACACATGTATGTATGTATGTATGTATGTAAGTGTGTATGTATGTATGCATGTATGAATGTATGTAGGTGTTTTAAAAATATAAGAAAAATATTAAGTATATAATATTTATTGTGTTAAATATATTTTCTGGAAATAAATAAATGTTATGTATTTTAACATAAATTAAATACTTGTATGTATTGACCCCCTAGTATATATATATATATACCTGCATGTATGTGTACTTATTTTATATACCTTTATTATTGTTGTATATAAATTTATGTATATATTTTTCTATCTAAATATATGTATATGTAAAAATATATAAATTTATGTTATTACCAATTATGTATACACATTTATCGTGTGTATTGTTAGTATATATAAATTAATACAGAAGTACTATTCATTTTGTACTAATAAACAAATATATTTTTTATTTTAATAATTAAATATGATATAGTGTATATGTAAATGATAGTGTTAGCTATATATACATACAGCCCCGACCCTTGACAGCTGTAGTTACGTACAGTGTGTCTTAGTCGTGCTATTGTAGCGACTAATTTGGACATTACTACATCCTATATAGGATTGCTGGACACTACTGCCGAGGCATCAGGAGCAGGGCTTTGGATTTCGCAGCTACCCGGGACAGGCAAGTATACCTTGCTGATTTACTGCTTTAAATTTAAATGTTAAATATTTCAAATATACATGAACTGTGCGCATCCGAGATTGACTCGGGTGCAGTCGACATTGCGTCGATGAGTAGTGTACTTGACCTAGTTGCTAGTTGACTCAACCACTACTGCGAGGATATTCTGATATCCTCCTAGACCATGGCACTATACACGTACCACGATGGTACATTCATATGGGATGCGGGTCCGCGTACCCGATTCGCTATCGGTACGTATGACGTGCATCACGGACTAGCATGTATTCTAGAGTAACATAGTTAGTTGAGACTTGGCATCTAGATACGGTACACTCATGTCGTATATTCGACTTGCGTATCTACATTGGGCGGGAAGGACAACTGATAAACGTATGGGATACCCCCACCGGACTCCGTGGTATCCAGAGGAACCACAGACTCGGTGACTCCCTATATTCAGACACCGCGCTCTTCGGAGTGTTACGGACGTATATACATTGCAGATACCACGTCCCTTAGAGTGTGGACGTTATACTTATATACAGATACCTCATTCTTCGGAATGATGGACGTTACAGATATCACACTCTAGAGGATGTTGGACGTTATGCCTACACCTACTTATACGTTCCTAGGTTGTCCTTATATTGCATTCACTTAGATGGTTAGCACACCCCTCATTACTTTTATTCAGTACTATATCCAGCATGCATATTGTATCTTGTTACGTCCCTCTGAGGACCTGGTTATCTTCCAGATCTGGACGAGGCCTTTTATCCCACAGTTTACGGGCCAGGTGTGGAGACGAGGTTTGTTCTGGACGAGGAGCTAGAGGTCTTTCCATCAGAGTACCCCTGATCTCATTTGGTAGGCCTTCCGCCTATGACTGGAGCTCCTTACCTAGCTAGCCGTTGTTCCAGTCACTCTTCTTATCAGCACTTTCATTTCAGATTATCAGTACATTTTGTAGTGGGTTTGTTCCCACCAGACTTATTTCAGTTGTACTATGTCAGTCGACTGTGTTTCTTATATTCCAGTCTTTCATTTCAGTATTTACTTGTTATCTGTGGATGAGATTAGACCTTGCCTGTTGTTGATTAGACTTGTTAGATTTAGGACAGCGTAGCATGCTTCGCCAGGATCCATTAAATTGGGATATCCTCGGAGATGTGTCAGCTGGCCAATGCCACGTGGCCTGGTTCCATAATATTTTGGGACTGGGGCGTGACACCAGATCATGGTAGGTATAGGGAGTGGTTGTAATAACCCAGCTGGACTTGTATGTTCAGACTTATTCTGTTGGCAGACCACACAAGATCTGATATAATTCTTCACTGAAGTTTTCATTCCTTCCCAGTAACAGCTCCTTTTCAATCTCTGCAAGGTTTTTGCTACCCCTGAATGTCCAGCTAGAATATGATCATGGTGTTCTTTTAACATAATGTCTACAAACTCAGATTGTGGGTCTATAAGTAATCTGTTTTTGTAATATAGCAGTCCATCTCTCAAGGCATACTTCCTGGTATCCAATTCCCCTTGTCCCCATTTATGGAGTTGTTCTGTATAGTAAGATGACTGCTTCATTTGCTCCTTGAACTGCAGTATCCACTCAGCCTGTACTGTAGTAATAGCCTGCAGAGAAGAATGTTCCTGTCTTGAAAGACTATCTACAGCCTTATTTTCTTTTCCCTTCTTATACTCTACCCTATAATTGAAACCATGTAGCTTCATGACCCACTTGAATTGAGCTTCTGTGTACAACTTCTGTTCCAGTAAATATTTTAGGGATTGATGGTCAGTTCTAATGACAAACTCTCTTCCCCACAGGTACTGGTGCCATTTTTTGATAGCCAACAGAATGGCTAGCATTTTTTTTTCATATGTGGACAACAGTCTAGTCTTGCCTTTAAGGCCTTGGCTCAAATATGCTATGGGCTTTTCCCTTTGCATCAGAACTGCTCCTATCCCCTCCACAGAAGCATCACACTCTAAGACAAATATTTCTGCAAAATTAGGCATTATAAGAACTGGAGGAGTTGTGAGGGCTACCTTCAATTTCTCAAAAGCTTGTTGTGCATTGTTAGTCCATTGAAAGCTATTTTTCTTCAGTAACTCAGTTAGGGGTCTTGCAATAGATCCATAATTCTGGATAAATCTCCTGTAATAGCCAGTGAGACCTAAGAATCTGTAAGCCCCTGATTTTTCAAAAAATATTAAAATGGATTTTTCACAATTTTCTGAAATTTTCTGTGAATTTTCTGTAATTAAAATCAAGGTTTTAATTATTAAATGATTTTTTTAATTTTAATAAATAATATTAAAATATCATGGAAATATGATTTTATGGTGTAAAATAGAAAACCGGACTTAGGGTAATTTTTCTGGATTTTATTGGGCCTCAGACCTATTTTAAATGCCTAAAAACTATTTTTTTAACTATTTAAATTAATTATTATTTTTATTATTATTATTATTATTGTTTTCTTTTTTTGTTTTGGCCCGGCCGCCCCAGTGGGCCGAGCCCATTAGACCGGCCCAGCCGATGCTAGCGGGTCGGGCGGGTCCGCCCAACCGGAGCCCGCCGCCCGACCCGACCCGCAAAACCCCCATCCCCTTCCCCACGTCCGGGCGCCCGATTCCTCCGGCGACGCCCGGATTCCGCGCCGCCCTCCGCCGGAGGAGCCACGTCCTCCCCTTAGCCCGCCCTCCTCCGCCACGACCCCCGCCCCGGAGCCCCTATAAATCCCTCCCCCTTCTCCTCCTCCGCCTCACTACCACCTCCCCTAGCCAAACCCCCGCCTGAACCCTAGGCCGGATCCCCCTCGCTGGCCAGCACCCTAGCCCGCCGACCTCCTTCCGCCGACCGGAGCCCGCCGTCCACCACTCTCCAGCACCTCCTCCTCCCTCTTTCCCCTCGCAGCCAGACATCTCCGCCTCCTCCATTTCCTCCGCCCGTCTCCGATCGAAGCCCCCGGCCGGCACCGCCCTCACCCGAGCCCGGCGACGCCACCCAGCCCCTTTCCGGCCACCGTGGTTCAGCGGACCCCAGCCCTAGGCCGGACACGCTGCTGGACATGCGGACACAGTGGACACGGCTGGCACAGTGTCCAGAACGCGTGTCGGACACCTTCAACCCCGTTTCGAGAAGCCTCATTCAGGTACTCGTATCTCCCACCCTGTATCTCCGATTTCAATTCCGTAAATTGCGTTGCGAAGCCTGTATGACCCTCTCGGTGCCGGACAAACCGCTCGGGGCATTGCGTCCTGTGTGATCGCACACCGCGATCCAAAAACAGGAAAAACATCGACCCGATTTACCCCGGAACTGGGTACGCCCCGCCAAACGGGACGACTTGGTCGCGTGTGGTCTTCACAGATACGTGTGTAGCGTTGATACGGACGTGTGGGATTTCGCGGAAGCTGATTCGGGTGTGCGTGCACACCGAATCAACGCGTATCCGCGGACATCGCCCCGTATCCGACTTTTCTGCAATTCGCCCTAACTTCTTGTACACACGTCGGATCGAGACGAAATTTGCGCCATTGGACTCGTAGAAATATGCTGGTCCTGTGGGTCAAGTTTGGTTCGATTCTGAGAACGTTGACGAAATCGCGTGTCGTGGGCCCCACAGGCCCCGCTCGACGGCGATTTTGTGATCGACTCATCGGAATCCAATTCTGGAAGTTCCGTTGGGTTCGTATCATCGTTCCTGACCTGTTGACACTATGTTTGGTGAATTTGGGGACCGTTGACCCGGACACGTTTTTCGGTGCAAAGCGGGCCACCGGTGGATCCCGTTTTGGCCCAAAATTGCCGTTTTTGCCCTTGCCTCCAATTGGACTCAAGGACAGGCGTTTCTAGCTATTTGATATCTTCTGAGCATGATGGTAATGTTTATTTCAGCATCCGGACTCATCTCTGGAAATTTCCCCGAGACACAAAACTGTAATTGGACCCAAACATCAGGCAAGTACCTGCACTTCAAGTTTATTCTTTATATTGTGATAATTAATTTCTTGCTCTACTAGTACCATTGGATGTTTACACGTAGTGTTAGAATCTGGATTTCATGTCTTGAATATTAGATTTCATGTCTTGCTTTTCGGTCGGGTGGGAGAATACTAAAAGGCATGTAGTTTACCCTGCCCCTTGCCGTGTTAATAGCTGTTGGTACATGACTGTCCATCAGCCGGATCTCGATTATTCCTGTTTAATAGCCGTCTATGACGGCCGGTTTAACCTTATAAACCCCTACATGCCAACTAGGTATTCTAAATACACAAGTTCACACACATAGTTTCTTGTCTTGTTGCAGTTCCTGTTGTCTTGTTGCAGTTTCATTTACTTGTCTCATTTATTCCGGTTTTACTCATATCCCTGTTTATAGCTTTTACCTCTTAGTTATTGTTGCTTCTTTTTGCATATTCTCAACATGATACTTAGTCAGTTCTTTTCTTACTTGTCATAAATATTTAGTTTAACTCTTGTTGTGCATTGTGTACTTTGCTCCTTTCCTGACTGGATCCGTTGATTTAGGCGATGATGAGGACTTTGCCCCTACCTATTATGGCCCCTATGAGGGAACAAATGACACTTATGAGGAGCCAGTTCCCACCCAGGAGACTACTTCTGCAGAGTAGTTAGCAGCTATTTATTTATGCTCTTTTATCTTAGTAATCGGGTTTGTCCCCGATTTCATTTCTGGATTCTGTATTAAACATTTGATCCGTTGTCACATTTATTTCATTTGAAATCTCAGCATTCTTTTCCTGTTATTATCTTTACCTATTTCATTATTTGTGAATGAGCTAGATTAGTTAACTGTGGATATGACCTAGACAGCGTACTACCGCCGACTCTGCGGCGTAGGCTGGACGTACCCACGTACTCGTGCCCGAATTTCGGGTGCGGGTCGTGACAGAATCCCCTGAGCTCCTTCAAGGTTTTAGGTATTGGCCATTGCACCACTGCCTCTACTTTGTTTGGATCAACCTGGATACCACCTTGAGAAATTACATGGCCTAAATACCCCACTTCCTGTAGTGCAAACTGACATTTGCTCTCCTTAACCTTTAGGTTGTGATCTGATAGCCTCTTGAACACTTGTTCTAAGTGCATTAAGTGCTTCTCCCAACTGTTACTATAAACCAGTATATCATCAAAGAATATTAGCACAAATTTTCTCAAGAAGTCTTTAAACAATGTATTCATCATGGCCTGGAATGTTGAGGGAGCATTAGTAAGTCCAAAGGGCATCACCATGAACTCATAGTGTCCTTCATGAGTCCTGAATGCTTTTTTATGCACATCACTTTCAACCACTCTCACTTGGTGATAGCCTGCTCTTAGATCCAACTTGGAGAAATACTGAGCCCCATGCAGCTCATCAAATAGCTCATCTATGAATGGAATAGGGAATTTGTCCTTAATAGTTTTTTGATTGAGGGCCCTATAATCTACACACATCCTCCATGATCCATCAGATTTCTTTACCAGAAGAACAGGGGAAGAGTATGAACTGGTGCTGGGTCTGATAATCCCATTTTCTATCATATCCTTGACTTGCTTCTCAATTTCGTTTTTTTAGATGTAAGGTTGCTTGTATGGTTTCTGGCAAACTGGAATAGCCCCAGGGTTTAGAGGGATTTTGTGGTCAAAATCTCTTTGTGGAGGTAGCCCTTTTGGCTCTTCAAATATGTGTCTGAATCTGTTTAACAAAGCAGAGATATAAGGGAATGTAGTTGAAGTTTGTTGCTTGACTTCCTGAGCATATAGCTGGATCACATAAAACTGTGACATCTGCCTTAAATTCTTGTTGTCAGGTTCTGACATAGTGACTTCATCTACATGTAGGCCTTTGAAACATTGTATCTGGCCTTGTTGAAAAAACTTCATGGTTAACTCCTTGAAGTTCCAGGTGATATCCCCCAAGGTACTGAGCCAACTAGCTCCTAGTACTACTTGGCATCCTGTGATGGGCAGTTTAAGTAAATTAACTTTAATTTTCTTGCCCTGACAGTCTAACACCACATTTGAACATACCCCCTTGCCTTGTAATTTCTCTCCATTGGCCACTAATACCTCAAATGGTTCATCATGTGCACTAGGCAGCTTCAACCTCTCACTGAACTGAGCATCAATAAAATTGTGTGTAGAACCCGAGTCTATGAGTATCATCATTGGTTTGCTGTTGATAGTGCCTCTCAACTTCATTGTAGAACTTTGCATTGCCCCTGACAGAGCATTCAAGGATATAGCAACAGATTCTGTTCCAGTCTCTCCACAGACCTTATTTCCTTCCTCCCCTTCTAATTAGGAATCTTCACCTTGTACTTCATCAGTGATCAACATAAAGAGTCTCTTCTCCTTACACTTGTGACCTCTGAACCACTTGTCTTCACACAAGAAACATAAACCCAATTTCCTCCTCCTTTCCAGTTCTGCAGGGGATATTGTACTCCTAGGCTTCTCCTCAGTGGCATGAGAATGGGTACTAGGACTTGGGACTGTAGACTTTTTCCATTGCTCATTGTTTCCATGGTATGCATTGTGATTAGTTGACCTTGGCTCTGTGCTGGAAGAAGTCTTACTGGTACTGAAATTTCCTCTGTACCCCCTTTTCATAGCCAGGAACTTAGCTTCATGCAGCTTTGCAAGTTGCATAACAATGATCAAATTGGTAGGGCTGGCAATTTGTAACTCATATCTGAGCTCCTCCTTTAACCCCCCAATATACTGACTAATCAGACATGATTCAGGTAATCTCAATACCATTTTTGACAATTTTTAAAACTGTGAATTGTACTCTTGTACACTGGAGTCTTGTTTCAGTAGTTTAAGCTCAATCATGTGGTCTGTAAATTGGGAGGGACCAAATTCCACCCTGATTGATCTACAAAACTCCTCCCAAGTTACTCTTTCATCTTGGATACTAACCATCCAATCCATCCAATAGGCAGCAGTGCCTTTGAGTTGTACTGAGACAAGCTTGAGTCTATCACAGTCAGGGGTGTTATAGTACTCAAAGAAATTACTTACTCTCATCAACCATTCTTCTACATCTCCTGTTCCATCAAAATCAGGCAGATTAACTCTAGGAGTGGGAGCATTCCTGCCATGATTTTGATGTTGAACTACTTGTGGTGGCCCTGGGTACATTGCAGGAGCTCGTGGAGAGCTTGAATGCATCACTTGTCCCCCAGATCCCATTCCTGTAACATTGGTCTATTTTTTTGAGGTGGAGTTAATGATCCCATAGGTATATGCTCATTTATGGAAGATGATGGATTAAGCATGGGAGAATTCATTCCCCAAGCTTGATGACTCATTCCCTGTGCTGGTTTATTCGACACAGGAACAGTAGGGAAGTAATTGGGTGCAGTGGTAGAAAATTGCAGAGGAGGTGCTTGATTGCTATTCTCAGTAAAATTTTTAGATCTCACTATCTCCTCTAACATTTTCTCAATTTTTTCAAATTCTCCTGTCAGATCTAGAACTGTACCTGAGAGTATTCCCATAGTATTTTCGATGGAGAAGATTCTTCCTTCATCAATGGGAGCTCGTCGATCTTCTGCAGTGGTTCCTCCCGATCCGCCATGGCTAGAGCTTCCCTCCCGGCTTGTTTCTGTAACCGGCTCTAACCCCTGCTCTGATACCAAATTGATGTGATCCCGAGATCCATGGTTGGGATTTGTGGATGATCCGCTGAAATTAGCCATGAATTTCACTTCTATAGTCTGGAATTGGGGAAAAAGAAGCTGGATGGTGATGAACTAGGTTTGTTTTTATTCAATTTTCTGAAGAGAAATAATAGCGGGAAAATACAATTTGAAATTGAAAAGCAAATTGCTGCAAGAAAAAAATGAATTTACTTCTCATACTCTTTCCCTCTGATTTCTCTTATTTATAGGTATGATGGGTGCCCCCCCTTCTGCTGAGCTGGCACTATGCTGAGCTGGCCATGATGCTAACAGATGCTGAGGTGGCACTATAATGCTGAGCTGGCAATGATGCTAACAGAATTAACAGAATCTGAATTCCCCTTAACTGCCTAGATGATCACTCCTTGAGAAAAGGTTGCAGTGTGATAGTGTGATCTGGTTCTGGTGATCCAGGCTTCAGGGTTCTTATCACAATTGATGGGACAAAAAGCTTCATTACTGGTAGAGTTATCTTCAATTTACTCTTCACATTTTGTTAGTACTTAAAACCATATATTAGGAAAAGAAACAATCTGTGTTTTTTCTTTGATTGTAGGAAAACCTTTGTTTGGTACACTTATTGCGCTTGTACACAAGGGAATACGGGTATGAGTTGCTACAATTTTGCTGCTACATATTTTTGTTAGAATAATGTTGAAAAAGGTTTTTTTTTTTTTTTGTGTGTGTGTGGAGATTGTAGCAGAAGTTTGTAGCCGGCAGGACATTTATTGTGCATACAGGCCATTAGTAATATGATTGGCATGAATTATTATGCAAAAAGGTGTGTGTGTTAATATTACTAATCTAAAAAATTCGTATCAGCGCCAGTTTGGATTGCAGCGCTTGGATTGCAGTGATGTTTTATCAGGAGTCCATTTGGTTCCAAAGATGGGCGTTTCTTCAAACTTACCATTCATTTTGGGGGCTCAAATG